>JAFVLL020008774.1:0-17774 GCA_021397915.2 Tor tambroides
ACACTTTATTTTTGACATTTCTGTTTAATAAAAGCCTCTCCGAGGCCTGACGCCACACCCACTGTGTCTGTCGTTTGCTCCTCCCGCCACAGTATATATACTATATATATATATATAAAAATAGGTTAAGAATATTTAATATTATATTTTTTTTTTTTATAGTTATATTTTTATATATTTGTAGCTATTATTTATTTAGAGTTAACTAAATTTATAAAACCATAAAAAGTTACTTGAGATAAATGTTAAGGGAAATAAAATAAAATGTAAAAATAATAATAATAATAATAATAATAATAATAATATATATATATATATATATATATATATATTATTTTGAACTTATTTTATTAAAATTTTAATTTAGTTAATTTTGATGTACTAAAATAACAAATTAAAACTGAAATAAAATAAAAAAAAATATAGATATATCAAGAAAAATAACTAATAAAAATGGCAAAAACATGTTTTATTTTGTAATTTAAAGTTTTGGTAATTTTGTTAATTACTAAAACTAAAAAAAATAAAAATATAAAAATGAAATCCAAAATATTAAATCAAAGCTACAGAAGAGTCTCAATGTTAGTAAATTAGCACAGTTTTTCTGACTCATATGCCACGATTTGATGCATACGACCATTGATCTCAAAGCAGTGGTGCAAAAAAATGCAAGGAGACGCAACAATAATGAAGACGCCCCAAAGTGCTCTGGCTAACTTCAGCTATTCCCTCCTCTAAATTAAACATAGGCATGAATTGGTGATTATTCCTGGGAAAGGTAGCTGTCTGTGCGGCACAAACGCCATCAGCAGAAGCCTTTCTCATCACGAGCGCGAGGCAGGGGGCACAGCGAGGGGGTAATTATATCAATATGGGGAACTGTCTACAGCGCTCCAATTTAGCAAATGTAACACGCAGGCCTGGCTGTCATGTGTGATGGGCTGTGGAAGTGCATTTACTCATGATTGAGCTGTTGAATTTATGATATTACGCTCACTGTGTGCTAATTCAACACAGATTAACATATAGAGCGATCGCAGCCGCTGCAATCGTACCAATCGTCTCTGTAAAGGGCAAACGAACAGTGTTGGGTGAAAGTTACTTTTAAAAGTAAAGCATTACAATATTGCGTTACTCCCTAAAAAGTAACTAATTATGTTACTTAGTTCATTTTTTTATGGAAAGTAATGCGTTACGTTACTTTTTAAATCTGGGCAGGGCTGGCTTCTTTGATTTAATATAAAAAAGTTGTTCTTTAACAAATGTAAAAGCCCTTTCACACCAAAAGTGAAGTGAATTCGGCTCAGGCTGAAGGAAATGTAAATTCACGTCTGTACAGTAGAGGGCGCCGCTCAAACTAATCACATGAAGAATATGACGCAGGAGAAGAAAGTTCAACACTATTCAGCAATAACTAAAATCAAACACTAATGTGTCATTTTTGCTTATTAGTATGGTTGAATTGGATCATTGAAGGTCAGCAGCAAAGACATTGCTTAATAAAATGGGATTAAATACATAAATTATATCTGTCTTATTTAATATATTTAATTATTGCAGGTTTGTATCATATTCTGAGTTTGCATTTGAGTGTTTTTATTGATTTTGAGGAACTCTGAATGTGTTTTTGTGCAGGTGAGATGAGTAAATAATGTTGATATTTAGTCTAGAACTACAGTAAGATCATGTTCACACACAACGCTCTGCACTTACTCCTGATTTCTCTCAACCCCAGAGCCGTCACTCAATACATCAGAAACACAGTAACTGTTACTTATTTGAAAAAGTAACTCAGATATTTCCTTATAAATTAAAAAGTAATAAGTTATTTTACCAGTTACTTAAAAGAAAGCCTTATTACAAGTAAAAAAAAAAAAAAAAAAATGTACTTGTAATGTGTTACCCCCAACACTGAAAATGAAGGAGCGCTCACTGTACCTGCACGGCTTGACTGTAGGGCCCGATGTTGGCCGGGGCCCAGTGGGACAGACTCTGGACGTGAAGCGTGTCTCTCTGAGGAAATGCGTCCTCCTCACAGGCCGCCGTCCCGTCCTGAAGCAGAACATCCATCCGCAGCTGCTGAGAGACCGGGAGCCACAGCTGGACACAGACCCTGCATCACACAATAACACAGCTGCTGATCGGTTTGCAACCAGATTTGTTTTTACATTTAGTCATCTAGCAGACGCTTTTATCCAAAGCGACTTACAAATGAGGACAATAGAAGCAATCAAAACCAAGTTACTTTTAACATTTATTTCGTGAAATAAAATAAAATAAATTTATTTTATTTTTAACTTTTTATTAAAATTTCTCATTTTAATTTAGTTAAACTTGTACTAAAATAAAAACTGAAATAAAAATTAATGAAAATATAGATATATCAAGAAAAATAACTAATAAAAATGGCAAAAACATGTTTTATTTGTTATTTTAAAGTTTTTGTAATTTTGTTAATCACCGAGACTTGTCATGCAAGTGCTATGACAAGTCTCGGTTAGCCTAATGCAGTACAAGCAGCAAGGTTTATATATATGTATATCGGCACAGCTGTGATTCGGCCGTAGTTAATCTCAGCATGCCGATATACAGCCATATCTCACATCTACGTATGTGATATTGCGTTTATACAACAGTTCGATGGCATGAGTGTGTAAATACATAAAAAATAACAACGAAGTGTCTTTAAAAGCTCTCTTTTGTGCAAACTACTTCCTTCCGCCACAGATTCAAATCTAAAGTTGACAGTTTAACAGCTGAGCCCAAGCCTCCGTTACTAATTACAAAACATCAAAGAAGGAACGTTGAGTTGCTTCTTTAAAAGCTTATTGTATTACTGTAGTAAAAGCGCTGTATTATGTATTGTAGAGTTTTATGAGAGACAGATTGACTGAGCGATCGTGATTACCTGCATCTGATGCAGCATTCATTCTTCAGATGAATCTCATATTCACAATAAAACATTAGTTTGAATGTCTGCTGAGGAAAGCGATATCTTTGTCGTACTATCCTTTCATCTGTTAAGGGTGATTTCTGATGGCAGCACTGCTCAGTGCATTTGTTGGCTGCATACAAGCTTTTTGAAAGAAAAAATAACTTCCTTGCTCAAAACTGCGCTTTAGTATTTTTCAATTTAAAAGTCTTAACTGCTGACCCGTATAAACAGTCTCGTCGCCACCTAATGGCAGAACAATGTAACTAAAATCACCATCACCAACACACACACACTGTTTCCTAATACTAAATACTACTATTATTTATATAAAACATTATTTATTGAATAATAATAATAATAATATTTAACAAACAACAACAACCACATAAAAGTTGCTAGGCAATTCAGTCAGAAGTACAAAGGCAGCGCTCTGATATATAGCATTGAAGTTACATAAACATGAGATTTTGCCAAAACCATTTGCTCTAGAACAAATAATAGATTAATGAGACCAAAGACTGCCCATTAGATTTACCCAAAATGAATTATATCTCATGTTTAACCACTATAGAGACATCAGAGCCAGCGGTAAATTCCAGAAGATCTGGCCGAGGTGAGGCGCACTCTCTGCAGGTTTACGAGCGCTTACATCTCTGAAAACATCGAAGCAAATTTTCAAATAAACGTTATCTTTAAACGTTAACCCAATGGGCATTTTTACCAAAAAATATACATTTTTCTAGTTATTTCAAACTCTGAAATATTTTATCACGTATAAATTGTAAAAAGTAAAAAACAAAAAAACAAATGGTAAAACTTTACTTGAAGTCTTTATGTATAATGCATTATAATGGTATTCATAATGTATGCTTTGATGCATTAAATCTTTTTATAAATAATTGTAACCAAAGTTAGAATGCATTATAATATTTGAAGATTCCTTGTTGCAACTGAAATTGGTCTCTTGTTGTGTTTTTAATGCTTTATACTTTCTAAAAATGCAACAGTGCATAATGTGTTATAAATAGGGATAACCAATATTATGGGAATGATATCGGAATCGGCCGATAATGGCTTAAAATGTAAACATCGGCATTGGCCCGATATGTACAATTATGCCGATATGTCTTGCCGATAAGATGAATAACTCACATGTACTCAGGGTGTGCTAGCGATAAGATCAAGTCAGCAGTGTGGCTCATTCCTGAACCGATTTTTTGCCAGAATAGTGATTAGATTCACTGTTTTTGATTGCTGCATTTAAACTGAGAATGCATGACGCGTCCGGTGCGCAATAGATTCAACAGTCACTACTCTGGGTCCTAATGCCCGTCAGGTAAGGAGTTTTAATTCCCTAAGGGGCGATGTTGGCCTACTTGTAATAAAATTAAAGTAAAATACACAAATAACATTAAGATTGTATTTCTGATTAAATAAAGCAGTAACTGATGTCGTTAAATCACGAGTATGTTTTGATTTAAAGCTCAGAAGATATAGCTTACATGAATAAAAATCACAAACATGACTCTTGTAAATTAAATAATTTTATACAGATTTATTAATGTGTAATATGTTTTTTTTTCTTCTTCCAAACAGATTATGAGCTCTGATGTTTTTAGAATGTTTACAACTCTTTTTCTTTAGACCATTTACAAATGTTAAATCTTTAAATAAAATGTTAAGGTTACCACTGCATCTGTCTGGAAAAAAAGTGATTCATTTATAGTTGATTTATAATTATTTTCAAAGACGTCAATGTACTCTCATTATAAAAGAACTTCATTATTGTTTATTTAATTCTAACAAATAAGTTTTTGTTAAAAATTACCAAAATTAAAAATAATTTGTTTAGAATCTCTGCACAGGAGAGACTTGCTGTTGTTTCCAAACAAAAGGAAATGTATCTGCATATATCTGTATCTGCATCTGCAAAATGAGTTGAAAAATATCGGTATATCGGATATCGGCAAAAATCCAGTATCATGCATCCCAAGTTATAACTGTTACTTACAAGATCATACAAAATGTGCATTACAAAGCCTAATTAATGCATTCAAATTCTTTTATAATGCATTATGTATAACGGCTTCAAGTAAAGTGTTACCTAAAATTCTTATCCAGTAAGTCACGTGCATTTTTATCACCTTTCTACTGCACAAACAGACACATTTCATTAAAAGCTCATCTTTACAGCAGTGAATTCCCTGTTTAAAGGACGGAGGCATTGTTTACCTGGCTGGAGGATTGTGAGTGAAGTAGGTGCAGTAGACGGAGTTGATCTGACTGAAGTTCTCCATGTTGCTCACATAGAGATGAACCAGGAGCACGTGCTTCATCAGCAGGCCTTTCTCCTGCAGCTGTCCTGCCAACACACACACACACTCACCGGTCAATTAAACAAAGAGCTGCTCGTATCTCATTAGAAAAGTTTGCGGCTGAACTTCTAAGGATCCTCCACTCTCACCTCAGGCTCAAACCGGCATAAACACACGACATGAACACAGTCTGTTAAAAACACGCACAATGGAGGAACCGCAGCAGCGCTGCACCCCATTAGAATTTCACACGACGTCAAGTTTGTTTTTCCTTCGCAGGCGTTTGCGTTTCAGCGCACAAGAAAGCCACTCATTAAATATTAACTTGTTTAATATTGTCTCAGCGCTGTGAAGGCTGTTTGGTGAAGTAAGATGAAAAACATTAAATATGCTTTTCATCTCCAGCCGCTCTTGCTTAAGATTTTTCTCTTTGCTCTTACAGGCCGCTCTTTAAAAGTTCTGCGGGCGATAGAAACGGCCAGAGCTGCGCTTTCGTTCTCCGGCTTTAATTTGAAGCGTCTGTCGTCGTCGGTGCTTCTCTGTGACGGACGGAGTCCCATCTAAACGAGCCGTGTGAAGAAAAGAGAGGCCGCCAAATAAAGAGCCCCGCCGTACCTCTTAAAAGTGCGTTTTGCCAGCACAACAAGAGGGAAAATGAAAGCGTGTTTGGAACAAAGGCCTATTTGCCGTCAGCGTTTGATGGGCTGAACTGCACACGAGTGGCCAGAAGCTGCAATCGACGTTCTTCATTATTTCTTTACAGTCGTCAGGGTGAAAACATCTGAGACGACACCGAACGCACGCGTATATGCTGTGATCTCACAGAAAGAGAGAAAAGAGAGCAATTTTCCTACTTTGCAGGAGTGTGAAGACGTGCTGGGTTTGGCTCTGGACGTCTGGGTGCTCGGACTGAAGCGCTGTTAGACCGGATATCCACTGGAAACCCGCTGAACTCCTGGACGAGTGTGACGGCGGACAACCTTTAACACACACACACACACGTCAACATCTAGTGCTTGACATTACAAACGAGTAATGAGTACTGCGATACAGAGCTGATATCAACTACAATTGCAAAATCAACCAATCAAGGGCTCAGAGGTGAATGGGAGATGAAGCTACTCCTCTGAGAGAGTGTCTATGCCAGCACCACTGCTAAAACACTAACTGACTAGTTAGTCATCCATTGTGACTTAGGCATAGACTGTCAAGAGGCCTGAACATGGCTTAACATCATTTAAAATAATCCAAAACAATCAAGATATTTGCTATTTTGATTCACCCTATCAACAACTGATATACCAGGAAGATTAATTTTAAAAGTGTGATTTCTAGACTTGGAAAAATTCATGGAAATGAATAAAATATTACTCCACTGGCATTTTTATTATAAATATACAGTTTTAATTTAAACCTCAAAGGTCTAAAATATTTATAATAAGGGGCTAGTTGCATAAACTCAGCTTCTGTGTTAAGACAGTGTCTTAAGAACTAGTTTGACCAACTAGCAGTTAACCAAGGGGTAATCAGTCTGGTATTTTTGATTCAACTTAGACTACGTTTTTATGTAACCCGAATTTTAAAAATGTTGACCAGTTTTAAAGAAAAAAATGAGATGACTTACTTTTAAGATTAGTCTAAACCTTTTATGCAACCAGCCCCAGGTCTAAACTGTGAGTTAAAAAAAAGAAATCTTATCCAGTTTATCAGGACAGTTTATTATACTAAAACATTAAACAATTTTTGTTCCTTGAAATAACATTTGTGACCCTGGACCACAAAACCAGTCTTAAGTGTCAATTTTTCAAAACTGAGATTTATACATCATCTGAAAGCTGAATAAATAATCTTTCCATTGATGTATGGTTTGTTAGGATAGGATAATATTTGAAAATCTGGAATCTGAGGGTGCAAAAAAATCTAAATATTGAGAAAATCACCTTTAAAGTTGTTCAAATGAAGTTCTTAGCAATGCATATTACTAATCAAAAATGAAGTTTTGATATATTTACAGTAGGAAATTTACTAAATATCTTCATGGAACATGATCTTTAATTAATATCCTAATGATTTTTGGTATAAAAGAAAATGGATAATTTTGACCCATACAATGTATTGTTGGCTATTGCTACAAATATACCCCAGCGACTTAATACTGCTTTTGTGCTCCAGGGTTACATATATTAAAAAATAAAATAAAAACAGAGATTATAAAACTAAAAACTAATTCAAAATATTAATATAAACTATAATAGTATCTCAATGATGCTAAAAAAAAAAAAAAAAACTTTTATCAGGAATGACTTGAATAGTCAAGTAAATTTACTGCTTAATAAGAGTGAGATCCCTAAAAAAACATTCAGCTCTTAAAATATTTGGAATCCTGAAAATTGTTTTCTTTTTTTGTTGTTGTTGTAGAAAATTGTTTTCTCGTCACAGGGAGAGGCCCTTCAAATACCGTTGTGACAGTGTGGGCCCTGGATTTAAAAAGGACCACTGGCCTGGACAATATCATGGTACTGAATGATTAAAATAATAGAGAAATATACTATATAATATCTAAACACCATAGAATTAACTATGGCAATATCCAAAACACATGGTTCATGCCCAGAAACACAGCATTACCCAGGGCCGTTCCCAACAGGGCCAACTGAAAATGTGATGGAGTCAGTGAGTGCTTTTGGTCTGTCTTTTTATTTTAATAAAGATGCACAATTATATGGTCAGTGCATGAACTGGTAAAACACTGCAGCTCTATGGTGTGTCTATTCACTAGTCTGAGGATCAGCATCTCCAGCCATAAATATGATATTGTCCTTAACAAAACTATAGTGGTACCATGCTTCTTTTGTTTTGGTGTTCGATGAACCAATACAGTTCTGAAAGAATATCAGTGAAGTAACAGTTATGCTGCAAGCAGACAATATGATGTGCTTTATACCAGAACACACACACACACACACACACACACACATCTCACCCGGCTCCGACTGACAACTGCGCTCAGCGTTTGATGGACATGCTCCCTGGACGTCTGGAGTTTTATCAGCATATTCCAGCTCTTCTGTCATCCTGTCAATGGCGCTCTGGCAAGGACATCTACTGAGAGGCAGCGGCGGCCCTCCGGAGCCCTGCAGGAGACGACACACACAAACACCCCTGAAAACACGCTTGATCAGTCAACCTGCAGGACCATACTCCACAAAATAAATCAATATGATGATCATGTCACTATGGAAGCACATTTCTGCCACATAAGAAAAAAAAAACATGAATTCATAATTATCACATAAGTGTTGATTTTGAGATTAAAAATAGATCAGTTATGAGATACTATGTAATAATTATGAGAATAAAAAAAAAATATGATTTAACAAGTTATGTCATAATTATGAGATAATAGTTATCACTTTTCAGTACTTAAATAATGAAGGGGACATTGATTGGAGAAGAAATCGTTGTAAAATTGTACCTTTTACCTTATAATCCATAACAGTGTACAAAACAACTATTCTAGCAACAGGAAAAAAGTCTAAATTATAACATACGCAATCATGAGATACAGAGTCACAATTATGAGATAAGTCATAATTTATGAGATATTAACTATCTCAACTACGAGATGTTAATGAGGTTTAAAAAAAAATTATGATACCTGTAAGTGTCAAAATTGACAGACACAATTATGAGATACCAAGCTATGAAATTAAAAAAGTCACAATTATGAGATAAACAGACTCAATTATGATGCTAAGTCATAATTATGAGATAAGTTGTATTTATCAGATACTGTTATAATTATGAAACAAGTGTAAAAGTTATGATACTAAGACATAATTATGAGATAAAACATCACAATTATGAGATGTCGAGTGATAATTCTGAAATATATGTCAAAATTATAAGATACTAAGTCATAAGGTAAAAAGTTGGTAAAAAGTCATAATTATCGAGACACCTGTTCTCAAAATGATGGCACGGTTTTCATAATTATGAAACAAAAAGTAAAAAATATGAGTTACTACATGATGACATGAAGACATTTTTCCTCTTCACTTTTTATCCCATAATTACTTTTTCACAATTATGATTTTCCAAAGCATATCTGTGTTCATCATGCTGCAAGACTGGGCTTCTGTATGTGTGTGAATTACAGGAGCAGGTTTATTCTGATCCTGTACACGTGTTTTCAGGTGTCACTGGGGTCACGCTCAGGGGGTTTTGGCAAGAATTCACTCTCTTATTTGTTTTTCTCACAGTAACATTTGTGATGATGAGCAAGAAGACCCCCTTAAACGGCGCACACACCACCTGATTACAGCACATTTTTAATAAATATTTCAGATCTCTTTAATGTCCCGCTGTCATCTGCAGTTGGCCGTATGATAATTAAATTAATTATCCTCCAGTGTGTCTTTGCAGCGAGCGCAGAGGAGGAACAGCATTAATTCAGGGCAAACACCACCCCCCCCCGGCGTCCTCTCGCGTCCGGAGCGCTTTCCTCCAGAGCCGATGTCAGCGCGGATCTGTCAGCGTGACGGAGAGTCCTTTGGACTGCTGCGTGTGGGAGCTTCTCCGGCGGAGCGGGCCAGGAATTTCCCTGCGCTGTGGGGTGAGGACGCGGCGGGGTGCGCTGAAGGCCGCGTGGCTGCGGGAGTTGCCTTCTTGGGCGATGTGTTTTTATGCCCTCGAAGCCCTGATCCTCCACCAACACACAGCAGAACACACGCATAAACAAACACGCTGCTGTGCAGAGCCAGCAGCTGAGACTGCGGACACGGCGTGACCCAAAACACACTTACAGCTCGTCTCCAAACTTCACATGAGGAGTGAGGACAGATCCCACAATGCAACCTCATCATAACAATCAAATGCACGTTATAAAACACATAATTCTGCTGCTGTCTTCTCATTCAGCAGCTACTGTGCATCAGTCTGATTCACTTCAGTGAATATGGTCTTAGATTTCAGTCTGTTCCTCACATGAAACTATCACATGGCTCCAGAACACTAGGAATACTAGAATACACTAGGAATGATATGTTTATGGTGTTATTTTTGTATTTTTTGAAACTTGTCAGTATTGAAAACAGGCTTATTGACAGAAAATATTGACAGAATCGCTTTAATATTGCGAATAAAGGCTACAGTAACGTCAATCAGTGCAGTTCACATGCTGCATTATGACATGCACATTGTGTTGAACATTTCTGATGCATCCCTGCAGCATGCGGCAAACTGTGATAAACACAGGTGCAGAGCATGAGAGGAGAAATATGGGAACACATTGGCATAATTATGAGATAATGTTGAAAATTATGATATTAAATCATAATTGAGATCAAAAGTCAAATTATGAGATGTTAAGTCATTATGAGATAAAATACATTTGACATAATCCATGATTATGAGATAAAAATTCTAAATTAAGATACTAAGCCATAATTATGAGATGGAGTTGAAACGATGATACTAAGTCATAATTATGAGATCAAAAGACAAATTATGAGATCTTAAGTCACTATGGGATAAAAATTCAAATTTGAGATGAGCCATGATTATGAGATAAAAATTCTAAATTGAGATACTAAGCCATAATTATGAGATTAAAAGACAAGTTATGAGATAAAGTTGTGATTATAAAATAAAAGTCTAAATTATTAGATACTAAGACATAAGTATATATTTTTGTCATAACTGACTTTTTCTCATATTTATGACTTAGTACCTCATAATCTTGACTTTTTTATCTCATAATGACTTGTGTCCTAATATTATGATTCACCAAAGCATTAATTTGTTTATCATGCTGCGAAAATGTGCTTCCAAAATATGCAAATGACCGGAGCAGGTTCATGCCGCATTATAACATGAGCAGTTGTGTTGAACATCAATTCTGATGCATGAGACAAACTGCGACGAACCCACAGAGATGCAGAGCACGAGGGGAGAAATATGGCAGCGTGTCGGCATGAAAAGCGCCCACTTCCTTAAGGACATCAAAACAACAGTGACAGATGTGCTTAGAGGAAACCCTCAACACAAAGTCACACAGATCCACACGAATAACCTTCCCTTCACTTCCTCCCGCTATCACTGCCGCCCAGCGTACCTGAGCACACACTGGATAATGTGACCGGACATGTTTGTTAAGGCAGGCCTGCTTTCAGGCACGGGTGAATATTGCAGACGTCAAAGTCGCCTACGTGAGGGGACAAAAAGAGAAGAGGACTGGCAGAGAGGCTGTGAATGAGTGCGTCGTGTGCCCTGCAGTCTGCTGCTTAACAGACTACATCAACCGCTCACAGGATCTCTGTAAATGCAGTAGAAGTGCTACTGAACACATACGAAAAACAATGCATCGTTTTTTGTGTCTGCATGTCTCAGCAGTAGCAATGACATTTTCATATAAAATGAAATGTAATATTGCAGTTCAAATAGCAATATAAGCCAAAATGATCACCATATCATTTTCTGGCCAAGTTGTGTAGTTGTGCATTGTTTTTTAGTAAGCGTTTTATTTTGACATATATATATATATATATATATATACACACAGAGGATCTAAGGGGACATGGTGATGGAAAATCATTTGAGAGACAGGAGGAAAAATTCTCTCACAAAAGCACAGCATTTCACAGAGAAACTGCATTCACTCGCAAAAGCATTAAAGTATTTTTTTTCTCATATTATTTCCATCACAAAAGTTTTGTGAGTGAATACAAAGTTTCTAAGGGGAACGCAAAGGTTTCGTTAGAGAATGCAAAAGCATTGAAATATAATTTTTACATTTTACCATGAAACATTTACAAAAAAAAAAAAAAGATTAGATATTTCCTATGTTTAGCTGCATGTCATGTGACCATTACTGACATCAGAGAACATGCAAATGTGTTAAATTACTGAAATATTAACTTTAGATTAGGGTATTTTAAGTAAATATTTCATTTCTAAGGTGTTTGTCTGACAAAAATTTGGGAAACCATGTTGCAGCTCAAAAACTTGAGTGTGGTGCTAGTAATATCAATATGGAGGGTTGGATTCCCCGGAAATGCAAATAAAAGAGTTTGACATACTGTAATATTCAGAGATTAAATCATCACTGTTTCTTTTCCTTTATTAATTGTTTTCTGCATTTATTGTACTGTATTTATTATTCTTTCATTTATTTTTATTTACCTGTATATTTATTTATACATTCATTTATTTTTATATTTATTTCCACATGTATTTATTTCCATATTTAAGCACTTCCACATTCAAATGTTAAATCTAAAAACGAATAAATGAAAGAATAAAAACACACTAAATAAAGATGGAAAAGTAATACAAAAGTAAGTTTACGACTTAACTTGAAAGTTATTTGTATTTGTTTTAACGAGGAAATTATTCCTTTATTTATTTTCTGTTTATTTATTTATAATTTCTGCAGGTTTGGTCCTCCATACATCTTCAGCACAAAAAGAGCATTTACTGAAACCATACTGCAAAAAGCCACTCGTTCTGACATCACAACCATGAGCTCATTCACATAGGAGCAGTGGACCTCAGGGACAAATGAAATGTGTAGAGGTCTTTAAGTGGAATCGTACTTCTCTCTTGTCCTCCGTGTGCATGCGTGTGAAGCGCAGGTATCCAACAGGAGCGAAGGCATCGGCCGAGTGGATGACCGTCTCCATCGAGTCTCTGAAACACAAACCACGCCATCATGATGACGCAGCGCTTCTCCTCCACAACCATCACTTCCGTCTGCATTCTTTCTGTTCACACAAACACATATTATCAACTCACACAGGTGTTGTGTTTGTTACTTACATGACGATCTTCTTCTTGAAGAGCGGGCAGTCAACGGTGAAGGTCTCATACTCGCCCCCTTCCCCACAGATATGAACTCCATACTTCTCTGACAGCTGCCATAAACAGTCACACATTCATATAACAGGAACACTATAGTTATTATTTTTATTAATTATATAGTGTAGTTATTTTTTGCTACACATTAATATCAAATGTTTATATACTCTACCCACAATAAAACTTAAGATTTAATGTTTTTGAAAGACATTTCTCATGCTCAACAAAGTTGCATTTATTTAATCCAAAATACAGTAAAACATTAATATTGTGAAATATTAATAGAGATTTAAGAAAGACGGCAGCATCATAATGTTATTTTTACACAGAGATTGGTAGGTCTGTTAGTAAAATCTGTTGACTTTAGCAGTCTTTGTTGCATTATGTGCCAATGGTGACCATTCAAAAATGGGGAAAGAGCACTTTTCAAGTTTTTTCTCCAAAGTTTGCAGGCCTGTAACTCAAAAAGTATTTAAGATATCTTAATGCCCTTTACGATACTGGGTCTTAACAAACTTCTCTTTTGGCTTCTTCATTTGTAAGGCCCTATATGGTTCAGTTCCAGAGATAATGGAATTTCAATATGGCTCTAGGAGTAAATCAATAAATTGTACACATTTTCAGTGGTCAAAAACCAAATGTGGGTCACTTTGCAAAAATACGATAATTTTTTTTTTTTTAAAGAAAAATGTCTTAAGAACAAATAATGTTGAAACTAGAAATGTATCTCATTTCCTTCTGTCCAAACAACTGCATTGAACACACCTGTCTGAGTGCCATAAGTATTCTTTTTCCAAAGTTTGTGTGGCTATAACTCAAGAAGCCCTAAAGATATCGCAATATAATTTTAGATGCTAGTTCTTAATAAACTTTTCTTTTAGAATCTTTATTTTCAAGGCCCTGTATCGTTCAGTCCCAGAGATATGTGGACCTCAATGAGGCTCATATTCGGACTGTTGTATAATACCCATTTTCAGTGGTTGAAAACCAAATGTTTGTCACTGTGTATACAGCCGATACTTATTGTATTTAACGCTGAATGTGTGAAGAATAAGTAATGCTGAAACTAGAAATGCATCTTGTTTCCCTCTTTCAAAACAATTGTATAGGACATGTGTACACAATTTATTGATTTACTCCTGGAGCCATATTGAAATTCCATTATCTCTGGAACTGAACCATATAGGGCCTTAAAAATGAAGAAGTCAAAAGAGACGTTTGTTAAGACCCAATATCTAAAAGGGCATTAAGATATCTTTAATACTTTTTGAGTTACAGGCCTGCAAACTTTGGAGAAAAAACTTGAAAAGTGCTGTTTCCCCATTTTTGAATGGTCACCATTGGCACATAATGCAACAAAGACTGCTAAATTCAACAGATTTTACTAACAGACCTATAAATCTCTGTGTGAAAATAACATTATGATGCTGCCATCTTTCTTAAGTCAATTTTACCCCCCTGTAATTTGGCTTTGAATCTCAGGTGAAAATTGCCATTTTGACCCCCCTCTACAAAATAGTGGATTACTCAGTAAATATTCATCCATGACATTTAATATTTTGTTTTTCATCACCATACATGTTTAACTTTCTTCAGTATAAATATTAGCAAAATCAAAAATTTGAGGCGGGGACCTCTGGTTGAGTTGACACAGAATGACCCAATAAATAAAGTCCTACACAAAGGTGTTGCATCTCATTTGATTGTTTTCAATAATGGACTAAATCTAAAAGAACAACATAACGATGATTCATAAGAAATGTCAAAACAGCTTGTCATAATGAAACACTTGAGCTGAAAGCTGAAGCTGAAGCAGCTGAAGCTGGTTTACTTTCTGACAGAAGTGTTTGTGTGTCTCTGACCTCGTGCAGATAAGGTTCCATCTCCGCCAGGGATTTTCCTAAATGTCTCTCTGGATCCAGGCCTGCCAGACACACAACACAAGAGCCGATCAGTGACTCGTGTTCACAGAGCTTCAGCGTCTGCGCTCCTCTGAGAGCTGCAGGTCAACATGCATCTGTCTGAAAAGAGCTCCGCATGTCATTAGAAATGCATCATGAACAAGATGGAGGTTCACATGAGCATCACGCACTGCCACCTGGTTATGATCTGCCTCTCTCTGTAAACAAGTCTTCATATCCATCCTTCATAAACAAACACACAGGCTATTCATATCATGACCTACTGCTCAGAAACCACAGCTCCGCTGAGCACCGCCCTCCTGGCACAACACGGGAATTAAATCATGCTGCCAATATCAACAACACACAAACATAATCAACAAACAAACATAATCAAACACAGAGCATCCACGGGACAGACTCAAACTCAAACACATAAGGAACTTTCCATGAGTAGAGTGATATGCTTTCATACCATGCTGGGTTCTTTTTCAGCCAATGATCACTGCAAGAAGCTGCTGATCCTTCAGAAAATGATCTTCAACCTCAAGCAAACTAAGGCTAAATTTAAGATTATATCAGATGGTTTATTTTAAACATCTACAGTTACCAAAATGCAGTATGTAATACCACAATATGAGAAATGACTAAATGCAGTAAATATATAAGATTTATACATAAAATTTATAAAATATTAGTAGCTAAAACCAAATGTTTGAGGTTACTGATAAACTTAAATTTCCCACCAATTAAGGAAGAATACATACAGTAAATTCATATACAGTAAAGCAATATATGCTATATGTGACCCTGAACCACAAAACCAGTCATAAGTGTCAGAAACAGAGCTGCATGCAAAAAGTGGGCCAGTGCTGAAGATTATTTTAATGATTTTTTGTTCATTAAAATATTTTATACAATGAACTGACTATCTATTCTACAAAATGATGACACTGCAAAATAATGAATCAGTAGATCAGGGATTCTTTTGAGTTTTTTCAGCCAAACACATTTTGAGGCACAATATTTACTTGAAATGACATTTTAGGTTAATATTTCAATCATTTAACAACACATTTGCATGTTCACAGTTCTCTGATGTCATAACATGAAGGTGAACAAATATTTCATATTTTTTAGTATTCTATTTTGATTGTTTTTATTTTATATTCATTTAATTTTTTTAATTTTAGATCTCTCACAAATCAGTTTGGCAAACTCTGCAACAGAACAGAGGACTCGCACCTTTACCGGTTTTAAAAATATACTATAAAATCAATCTGTACCCTGTTTGTGGAAAGTGCCATAAAGTGGCCAACTCCTGCAAAATACTACAACCCTTGTACAAACATCTCCAGTCTATCAAGGGGTTAAACTCTTACCACTTCTCACTACAAACCACAACAACCCAACATAACACAAACCCATATTTTCCCTGCCTCTCATGATTGGCGCCTACCGCTAGAGCGGACCGCCGTGTGGTGAAAGGCTTGTTTCTTCCTGCCTAACCTCAGAGGTCAAGGGTCCAAACCACAAGCCCTGAGGGGAAGCTGAACTTTAGACGGTGTGTTTTCAGACCAGCATTCTGGAGCGGCGAGCTGCATTTGGATGCCACTGATCTGCAGGGGATCAATGAGAACGAGAGCGGCCCCATTACCCGCCCCTGGGGAACACCGTTCATAATTAGTGTGAGAATATCTAATCTCCTCTCCTCTCATGTTAACCCCACACAAAGGTAACAGGGAGAACACCATTAAAATTCAATCCTATTTAAATATCCTTTTTAATTAGTCATGCCTTTTAAACAAATTCTAATGATTGATTTCAAACTGCTAAGAGGGAGTCTGTTTTATAATATGTTCATTAATGTCTTGATTTTAAATAAAGGATGAAGCACAGCATAATTTGATAGCTTGGATGCAAGAAGAATATATGCAAATAAAATAAAAAAGCTGTATCATGTATCTGGGTGTGTCTCTTCCACTCCCTAGTTCCCTATGAAGCGAATCAGTGTACGGTGAACCTGAATCAGGGCAAAAGTATAATTACAATGTTGGTATTTATTTAATTCTATTAATTATGGGGAAAAAAAATGTGCCTGCCCAGACCTGTATGTCATCTTACATTGATGCAGTTGCTGACGAACACGATGCAGGACAACGCAAAACTGTTCTAAGTCTCCAAGCAACACACAGCGGTGTTTTACTGAATGAATCCGCGGTTTTGAATGAATCAGGTGAATCAATGATTCCGTGACTCATTCATAAAGACAGTCACTTGCTTCATTTTTGAACAAATCAGTTGTTTGAATGGATTGGTTAAATAAATTATTCAATGACTCAGTGTCTTGCTGCCACCTACTGGCACATTTAGTTTCATTTTATTTAAAAAAAAAAAATCATTTCTTATTTCAATATGCATTTAAAAAAACTTTAATAACCATTTATTATCATTATTTATGCAATGCTGAATCAAAATATTTGTTTCTAAAGCTACATTCTGTAATGTCTATTCAATGCTTTTATCATCTAACACAATGTCTTTAAATGATCTTTTGAGAGCAATTTTTCAGCCAAAATTAATGTGCAGTTAATTTGCGATTAATTTGGTTAATTAATCAGCACATCACATAATTTATTAGATTAAAAATTTTAAACGCTTGACAGCCCTTGTATTTATCACCGTATTGTGTATTGTCATTGGAGCTTTTAAAGATTTTTGTGCCATTGCTGACATACTGAACATCTGAAGCCAAGTGAATATAGC
>JAFVLL020008777.1:0-13497 GCA_021397915.2 Tor tambroides
ACAGAAGACACACATATATTGTGTAAACAAAAACTTTTATTTTGGATGCGATTAATCGCGATTAATCGTTTGACAGCCCTAATATATATATATCTGTATTATTAATAAATCTCAATGTCCGATTTCATGGGTCCTGAAGCAAAACATACTGAGAACCATAACAAAATCCAGCCCATTTTATTTTTCTTGTTGAACATCTTGTTCCACTTTGAAATACTTCAAATTACATGCTTTGCAAACAACATTTCATGTTGCTTTTAATTGCCGGCCTTCAGTGGTCGAATGAATGAATTTGGTTTTATCATCCTGAACAACAGTCACCCCATTTACACTACGAAACTCCAGAAAAGTCATTTGAAAAGTTTCATTTCAGATGTTGTTGGTTTGACTCTGGGGAGACGCTTTACTATTAATTTATGTGGAATCGGCCTTCAGGAGACACGCAGAGTCTTACAGGCGCCAATGGAATCTAAATGATGTTATTTCATGCGCTTCACCTCAAGAGAAGAAGACTTTACACAAGCAAACTTTACAAAGACTCTAGTACCCTGAAAAACAAAGAAGCACATTCAGTTGTGGAAATATAGTGACTTAAGAAAAAGAACATGCACACTTGCATCTGTAGTCTTCATTTGTAGTCCTTATTTTTCAAAGCTTTATGGAGGAAATATATTTCAACATTGTTCATCTTCTGCGGTTGCAATACCTTTTTCCAGGCCTGCAGAATTGATGAAATCGCCACATTTGATGCATGCTATATGTGCGTGTGAGCTAAAGACCTTTTCCTGCCAAAGTTCAACAGCTGTATTTGCTAAGTGCAATCCATTATTGAAGTACTACAGTCTTCAAAGAGTCAATACCTCATCCAGTCAATGAGATCTAAAGGACACAGTGTCCACTGGGATGTGGGACTGGAGAATGTCAGAAGGTTTGAGGGCATCCAGTGGGTCATATGAGATGGAGAAACCCTGGTCGATGGTTTATTTGCTGTGGTCAAGTTATTTTGTATTTTCTGTTGAATCAGATCCTAAGGTCTTTTCATATAAAAAAGGGTAATTGCAGCTTATCATCTCCCAACTGAAAGATATTCTGAGTACTTTCTTTTTTCTCACTATTCTGAAAAAAAAAGTCAGATTTATGCAATATGTGACCCTAGACCACAAAATCAGTCACAAGGGTCAATTTTTTAAAATTGAGTTTTATACATTATCTGAAAGCCTAATAAATAAGCTTTCCACTGATGTATGGTTTGTTAGGACAGGACAATATTGGGCCAAGATACTATTTGAAAATCTGGAATTTGAGGGTGCAAAAAATCAAAATATTGAGAAAATCTCCTTTAAAGTTGTCCAAAAGTTTAAAGTTCTCAGCAATGCATATTAATAATCAAAAATTAAGTTTTTATATATTTACAGTAGGAAATTTACAAAATATCTTCATGGAATATGATCTTTACTTAATATCCTAATGATTTTGAGCATGAAAGAAATATGGATAATTTTGCCCCATACTATTTTTGGCTATTGCTACAAATATACCTGTGCTACTTAAGACTAGTTTTATGGTCCAGGGTCACAAATAAACTAAGAATTGCGACAAAAAGTCTGAAATGTGAGATAAAAATCACAATTACTTTTTTCCTTTTTTTATTCTGTGGCAGAAACCAGCTTCCATACTTTTGCTCAGCAAAGCTGCATTTAATTAATCTAACAGTAATATTGTGAAATATTATTACAATTTAAAATAACTGTTATCTATTTTAATATTTTTTAAATATGTAATTTATTCCTGTGAGGCAAACCAGAATTTTTTGCAGCCATTACTCCAGTCTTGAATATATAATATTAATATTTTTGAGGAAAACGTGTTTCATTTTTTCATGACTCTTTGATTCTAGAATGTTCAAAAGAACAGCATTCATTTGAAAAAGAATGAAATAGAAGCATTCATTTCTTTCCAAAAAAAAATAAAAAATCATCTTACTGACCCCAAGCTTTTGAACGGTAGAGTATGACGTCACCTGCACATTAAATACGGTATCTGACAATGAACAAATAAACAGGCTAAATAACTATAACAAATAAATGACTATAATCTTCTATTGCATAAAACTATCATAGTCTTTGCAAATAAACTGAGAGCTATGGATGGTGCATAATAACGGGAACATCGCTCACAACAGGCGATTTGAAGTCTGACAGTAATTGTGTTTATTCTTGAAGGTGGTGAATTTGTTTCAAAAGCGCTGCTTTGATGGCTGTAGCAGTGCAGCTTTAAAGGGATGAATTTAGAGATGCATCTTCTCATAGAGGGTTTTAGCGTGCTGACAGTCTAATACCACATCTACACCGCAAGAGTAGCTGAATTACGTGCTTGCAGTATAGAGTTTGTCGAGCCACAGTCCTCTAAACATACACAAACCGATCAACCTGGCTTTGAAAAGGCGAATGTTGCAAAAAGCAAAACTTTCTCTCAAGGCCTAAGCTGCAAAATAATGGTGTCACAACCATGAGTTCATTAACATATGATTGTTCATATTAACATACTGTATCAAATCTCTTCTGCTCACTAAGGCTGCATTCATTTGATGAAAAATACAGAAAAATGTGTAATATTGTGAAATATTATTACAATTTACAATAACTGATTTCTATATGCACATATTTTAAAATGTAATTTATTCTTGTCATGCAAAGCTGAATTTTCAGCATCATTACTCCGGTCTTCAGTGTCACATGATCCTTCAGAAATCCTTCTAATACGCTGATTTGATGATCAACAAACATTTCTGGTTACAGAATGATGAAAACAGTTGTGCTGCTTCATTTTTGGTGGATTTTATGAAGAACAGAAAGGTCAGCAAAAAAGTATTCTCGTAGCTTCATAAAATTACAGTTCAACCACTGATGTCACATGGACTATTTTAACAATGTCTTTACTACCTTTCTGGGCCTTGAACATGTTAGTTGCATTGCTGTCGAAAGATGAACGAAAGTCTTACTAGTTTGGGATGACATGAGAGTGAGAAATTTTTCATTTTTGGGTGAACCATCCCTTTAAAACAGTGCTTAACAGCTACTGGTTAACATAGCTTTCCTTTTGGGAAACAGTTTATTACATATTAATAAAAGATTATGAAATCTGTACTGAAACATGCACAAAAAGACCAGAAATGTGTGTTAGGAAAGCAAACAGGGTCAGTTTTGATTCCATGTTGACTTGAGAAAAATGAAACAGTGGAAATCCAAATTCAAAACTGAAAGGTTGAAGAAATGAACTCCGGAAGACTCTGAAAGGCTCTCCTGCTTCAACAACCCGCGCCAAGCTGGATCTGAACTCTGCCTTGAGGGCTGGCGAGCTCTTTATTGTTAATTACAGAGAAGAGAGGGACTAATTAAACTCATAATGAGTTGGCAGGGTGAGGGGTGTAAATGAGACGAGAGGCCGCAGTCCTTCAAATCCAGACATTGATCCTCCTTCACGCCACTGTAAGACCTCCGAACTACATTCTCAACTCACGTCTCACCGCTGTTCACCTTATCATCAGACGGCAGAAGAAAAAGGATGAAACAGAAATATATGAAAACTAAGCTGTATGGAGCAGTTGTGCACCAAGGCGCTGATCGTTCAGCCAGAAAACAACTGAAAAATACGAACAGTAATAATAAAATAAAAACAGTAATATTGTGAAATATTATTGCAATTTCTAATATTAGATTCCTATGTTAATATACTTTAAATTATAATTTATTTCTGTGACGCAGCACTGAATTTTTATCAGCCATTACTGCAGTCTTCAGTGTCACGTGATCCTTTGGAATCTGTCATACTTTTTTCTTTGATTCTTTGATGAATAAAAAGTTAAAAAGAATAGCATTTATTCAAAATAGAAGTCTTTACTATCACTTTTTATCCATTTAACACATCCTTGCTGAATAAATGTATTAATTTCTTAAAAAAAAAATAAAAAAAAATTAAAAAATTTACTAACCCCAAACTTGTGAATAGTTGTGTATACTGTAACACAAAATGTATATTTTGAATCAACACTGTACTTTTTTACTTTTTATTTATCAAAGAACCACAGGTTCCAAAAAAATATTAAGCAGCACAACTGTTTCTAACATTGATTATAGATCATCATATTAGAATGAATTCTGAAGGATCATGTGACACTGAAGACTGGATAATGATGCTGAAAATTCAGCTTTACTTCACAGGAATAAATTATATTTTACAGTATATTAAAATATAAAACTGTTATTTTTAATTGCAATAATATTTCAGATTTATTTAATATTTATTTAAATTGTGCACTACTGCACCAATCCTAAACATAGACTTCATTTTGGTATATATACCAAGTCTATGTTCAGGATTGGTGCATTAGTGCACAGTTTAAAGTTCTACAAATAGGTTTCAAAGAAAATAGGATTTCTTGATTATTTCACTATAATCTTGAGTGAAATGACCTCTACTGTTTTCATGAGAGTCACGCATCTATTCTTTCTAAGGTTTATAGTTTCTCCTAAATGGAGCAGAATAAAACAGAATGACAAAGGCAGCTGGTCGCAGACACCATAGTAAACAAGAAACACAAAGCAGTAAACCATTAAACTCTTTACACACGCTTTAAAGCACTTTAATCCTTTTACAACTCATTTAAGATCAGCAGCTAAATTCCACATTTATCCACAAATCTTTAGCTAATCTAAAACTAGTTGCACTCATATATTTTCAATGGCAAATGGTGACATTGAGAGAACTGGTGACTGATGGTTGATATGACAATAAGATTCTTGTGTTGAAAGAAATGAATACTTATATTCAACATGGCTGTGTTAAATTAATCAAGTGACAAAAGACATTTATAATGTTACAGAAGATTTCTATTTTAAATAAATGCTGTTCTTTCTGGTTGGACCAGCTTTTGCCTTCAGAGCTGCCTCAATTCTTCGTGGCATAGATTCAACAAGGTGTTGGAAACATTCCTCAGAGATTTTGGTCCATATTGACATGATAGCATCACACAGTTGCTGCAGATTTGTCGGCTGCACATCCATGATGCGAATCTCCCGTTCCACCACATCCCAAAGGTGCTCTATTGGATTGAGATCTGGTCACTGTGGAGGCTATTTGAGTAAAGTGAACTCATTGTCATGTTCAAGAAACCAGTCTGAGATGATTTGAGCTTTGTGACATGGTGCATTATCCTACTGGAAGTGGCCATCAGAAGATGGGTACACTGTAGTCATAAAGGGATGGACATGGTCCGCAACAAGACTCAGGTAGGCTGTGGCGTTTAAACGATGCTCAATTGGTACTAAGGGGCCCAAAGTGTGCCAAGAAAATATCCCCCACACCATTACACCACCACCACCAGCCTGAACCGGTGAGACAAGGCAGGACGGATCCATGCTTTCATGTTCTTTACGCCAAATTCTGACCCTACCATCTGAATGTCGCAGCAGAAATCGAGACTCATCAGACCAGGCAACGTTTTTCCAATCTTCTATTGTCCAATTTTGGTGAGCCTGTGTGAATTGTAGCCTCTGTTTCCTGTTCTTAGCTGACAGGAGCGGCACCCGGTGTGGTCTTCTGCTGCTGTAGCCCATCTGCTTCAGGGTTCAACGTGCTGTGCGTTCAGAGATGGTATTCTGCATACCTTGGTTGTAATGAGTGGTTATTTGAGTTACTGTTGCCTTTCTATCATCTCTAACCAGTCTGCCCATTCTCCTCTGACCTCTGACATCAACAAGGCATTTTCGTCCACACAACTGCCGCTCACTGGATATTTTCTCTTTTTCGGACCATTCTCTGTAAACCCTAGAGATGGTTGTGCGTGAAAATCCCAGTAGATCAGCAGTTTTTGAAATACTCAGACCAGCCCGTCTGGCACCAACAACCATTCCACGTTCAAAGTCACTTAAATCCCCTTTCTTCCCCATTCTGATGCTCGGTTTGAACTTCAGCAAGTCGTCTTCACCACATCTAGATGCCTAAATGCATTGAGTTGCTGCCATGTGATTGGCTGATTAGCAATTTGTGTTATCAAGCAATTGAACAGATGTACCTAATAAAGTGGCCAGTGAGTGTATATTGGAATAGAAAATGGTTGTTTTAAATTGTAATAATATTTCACAATATTACTGATCTGCTGTATTTTTGATCAAATAAAATCAGCCTTGGTAAGCAGAAGTATTTCAAGATAATCCAACTTAATGTATCAATAAACATGAACCAAAATGCATTATATAAAAAGCAAAATAAAATGCAGTACATAAGCAAAAGTTGCTAAATAAAAATAATAAAACATTTATTTTATACTACATGACCATTTATTTTAATCAAAATTCCTTTAAAAAATATTGGAAAAAAAGAAACTATGCATTGTCTCTTGAAAAGGCTGTCAGTAGATACAGTACTGAAAGGGATTTAACTTGCTAAATAATTAATTTTCTTATCACTAGTTAAAACTGCTTTCACATGTAATTTAGTGACATGTAACATACACCTTACAAATTCACTTTGCACCAGGAAATGAGTTTTATGAAGTGTTAAATGCTTTAGTTTCCGTTATGAATGCAAGTGATGGACGTGGAGGAGCCTGTGTTTGAGGATCTGCCAAAACCTGCCTGAATATAGATGTGAAATGATGATAACTGAAGCAAAACCTGCTTGTTAAAAATGTGAAATACTTTAAGAATGAATCAGACTGACCTTTACAGCCAGAACCTTGAATAAAGTTTAGTTTGAATAGACGGCATACTTAACTAAAACCAGACTGTGAGTGATGCAAATACAGCCTCGTTTTCATTCGCGTGAAATAAAATGTGGCATCTTCAGGATTAAACGGATCTCACCTGCAGTATGAAGATCATGCCCATGATCATGGAGTACATGTCATATTTGCCCAGCTGTTTGCTCAGAGCTGAACTCATGGCCTTCAGGGCCTCCAGATACTGTTTGAGAACCTTCCTGCCCATGTTACTCAGAACCTCTGACTTGTTTCCATCCACATACAGCTTCATCCAGCTTCCGTGAGACTTCTCCGCCACGCGAAACTGCTCGTAACCGTCCTCTGTGAAAGAGAGAGAGGGGAAGGTACAGGAAAAATTCAGCAGACATGAATAATGAAAGAGATGCAAGAAACCAGGTGCAAAAAAGAGAATGACTTTATCTTAGTTAACTGCCTTGCTGTCTATCTACATGGGCAACTACATTCAAAGACTGAGTTGAAACCTCATAAGTGACTGATTTGAAATACTCTACATGACTGCTAATTCAATTAAATTATAAAAATAAATTCAAAAAGCCCCAATAAAAGCCTTACAATAACAATCAGTTTATCTATTGTTGTATAGTGTTTTATATAGTTTATCAAGATTGTAAGCAACAAAATCTATAAGAAAATAGCCAATTATAGTTAAACTAAATTACATTATAAAAATAAAATAAAAAATCCCTCATAAAATTCCTTACAATTACAATTGGTTTATCTATTGTATCTATTGTTTTCTTTATTGTTTGGCAAGCCTGTAAACAGCAAAATCAGTGGGAAAAAAATACCATTTTAATAATAAATAAAATAAATTGAATTTTAAAATAATAGCAAATAAATATAAATAAAATAAAATATAAAAGTAAATTCAAAAACTAATAAAATTCCTTAAAAATACAATCGATTTATTTACTCTTAGCTATTGTTTTTTTCTATTGTTTAGCAAGCCTGTAAGCAGCCAATTCAGTGAGAAAACAGTCATTTTAAATTAAATGACAATTAATAACATGAAATAAATACAAAAAATATAATAAATAAAAAAGAACAAATAAAATTCTTACAATTACAATCAGTTTATCTATTGTTATCTATTTAGCAAGCCTGCAATCAGCAAAATCAGTGAGAAAAAAAGACCATTTTAAATTAAATAAAAACTATTAATAAGAAAATAATTACAAATAAAATAAAATATAAAAATAAGTTACAAAACCTCTAATAAAAAAAACTTGCAATGTAAGCAGCAAAATCAGTGAGAAAAAATACCATTTTAAATTAGATTTAAACAAATAATAACGTAAAATAAATACAAATAAAATTTTAAAAATATATATATTTAAAAAAAATCTAAAACCTCTAATAAAAACCCTTACGATTCCCTATGTTTATCTATTGTTATCTATTTTTTGCTATTATTTAGCAAGCCTGTAATCAGTAAAAGCAGAAAGAAAAAACCTGTTAGACAATTTATTTTACTGAGCTTGCTGCAAAGCATTGCGGGATTGCCTTCTCGTCAAAGAATAAATGTGATGCAGGCCATAAGAAGGTGTTTTAAATAGCATTTATCTTTCAGAACAGCTTTCACATACAATGCCTTGAAATGCTCACTAGGTTTTGAAACAGAGCCACGGTGTTATGAAGACACCATGAGGAAGCTGTTGCATAAGAATCAGGTGTCTGCTGGCTGTGTTTTAAAGCAGACAGACACTAAGGGCCTTCACAGCGGGATCTCAGAGTGAGCTAACAGGCACGTCTGCCTCATACCGCCCAGACGCTTCACTACAGGACACCTCCGTCTTGCTCTGTGCCTCTCTCTTTCTAACATGTCTCTCCACATCTCTGATTCTCCACAGAGCTGATGCTGTGTGGAATGACACGCACACAACGGGAAACACACTTGACCCAAGTATGTGACACAAACGAAATGTGTCTGAGCGCAATTTAAAACACATGAGGGATGAACGGCCAGCTTCTACAGTCTACTGACACAGACAAACAGTTTGTTCAGCAAGTCAGTTCATGTTAAAGAGACAACATGTTAAAATCAACAATTGGACACACAAATTTCAAGGAAACTATTGCCTTCTTGTTTGTTACTAAACACACATTAAATATGTAAAACCGACGACACTCTGGCCGAGCATGTGTTGTCGGCATATTTAATGTACATCTCTGCCTTAACACATGCAAGCTCGCACTCTCCAAAGCATGCAAAACACACAAACATGTCCTTGAAAACACACAGGCTGCATTTGTATATGTATAACACAATAAAAGCATGCACTTAAAATTGCATCTTTATGTAAACTGTTTGCATGCACAAAATGAATGACCTTAAATATATAGACAAATTATCTTATATAAAATACTAATGCAAAAAGTCCATAAACATACAGTACATAGGTTGCATTGCAATTTGCACACTAAAACAATGCAATTAAAACTGTATCTTTATTGGGGATGTCGATTTAGGCCTGGTTTCATAGACAGGGTTTAGACTAAGCCAGAATTAGGTCATAGTTCAATTAAGACATTTAACTAATTTTTATAAACAAGCTTTGGAAATAACATTACTGGGTAACACTTTAGAATACTGTTTCTTACTTACTGCATAACTAATAAGGAATTATTGAAGAACTAACAGGTAATTATTCATTAACACTTAACTCACTACTGTTAACTACTAAGGAAGATGTGTTAACTAATCAGTATGTAATACAATTTTATGACTGTGTTAAGTAACAGTTAGCTAATCAATAACTATTGTATTCCTTCATACCTCCTTAAGAACTACTATTAATTATCTACTAGTTAAGGTTCAAGAAAAATAACTATGAAGTAACTACTAATGAACAGTCATACACAATTAAATTGAGTTGTGACCCTCTCATATAAATGTTATTAGCAGTAGTAGTAGTATGAAAATTCAATATTAATACATTTTATGGAGGTTTTGCCTGTGTAGTGAATTGTTTTGTGAGTGTGTTTTGTAAGAAATCAGCTTCAGATAGGAACCCCACCACCACTCCAGTGCCTTGCGATAACTTACCTTAGTTTTTATATTTTATATACAGTACTGTATGTGTGCCTCCTCACCATATACCACATTACCATTAATTCAATTCCTGTGTGTAAGGCAAGGACTGAGGGAAAATGAAAATACAGGTAACCCATTAGTAATTAATAAAGAATTATCAAATAATTCTGCAGGACTTATTTCGAACCTGAAACAGTAGGCCTATTCTAAAGTGAAAATATAGAGAACCCATTAGTAATTAATAAAGAATTATTAGATAATTCCGCAAGAATTACTTAGAACCTGAAACAGTATTCTAAAGTGAAAATATAGGGAACTCATTAGTAATTAATAAATAATTATCAAAAAAATTCTGCAGGACATATTTTGAACCTGAAACAGTAGGCCTATTCTAAAGTGAAAATATAGTGAAGCCTATAGTAATTAATTAAGAATTATCAGATAATTCCGCAGGAATTACTTAGAACCTGAAACAGTATTCTAAAGTGAAAATATAGGGAACTCATTAGTAATTAATAAATAATTATCAAATATTTCTGCAGGACTTATTTCGAACCTGAAACAGTAGGCCTTCTAAAGTGAAAATATAGTGAAACCTTTAAGTTGGATAGTTATGGCAAGACAGTGGAGTTGGGGTTCCTTTCCAAAGCAGATTTCCTACTGAACATGTGCACAATGCAGTTATTTACCATACAGGCAAAAACATAAGGGGTGAGAACCAGAACGGCGTAAGTGACATTTAAGTGACACTTTACAGGAGGGCCAAAACAAAAATTTACCATTGGTTGATCTGACTTTGTGCACTGATTTCAATCGTTTATAATAAAAATTTGTACACTCATGGATGACAGTATACTTTTGTCAGTAGAAAGTGCTAATCAAGAGCTTTCTTTTGATATCTATCTATCTATCTATCTATATATATATATATATATATATATACACACACACACATTTCACCCAAAATGTCTCTTACGCCCTTCTGGTTCTCACCCCTCGTTATGTACAATTATAGTAATGAGTCCTTTTGGGTGTGCATCAAACAAAATGCATATTTCATTTCCATTATAGGCTAATAATAGTAGTAGTGGACTGTAACAGTTAAAGATTTCTGTAGTGGCCTTTGCCTTGTCCTTTTACTCAAGTAATTTTGAAAATGAATAGGCCTACTTATAATTTTACTGGAGTAATATTTTATTGGGGTATCTGTACTTTTACTCAAGTACTTGATTTGTGGGCCACAACCTGATTATTATAGTGATTATTTGCACATAACTGCTCAGTAGTAGTTATTTCATAGTTATTTTCTTGAACCTTAACTAGTAGATAACTAATAGTAGTTCTTCTGGAGGTATGACAGAATACATTAGTTATTGATTAGCTAACTGTTACTTAACAGAGTCATAAAATTGTATTACATACTGATTAGTTAACACATCTTCCTTAGTAGTTAACAGTAGTGAGTTAAGTGTTAATGAATAATTACCTGTTAGTTCTTCAATAATTCCTTATTAGTTATGCAGTAAGTAAGAAACAGTATTCTAAAGTGTTACCCATTACTGGTGTGCATTTTGAGACAAAACAAAGGCACTGATATATTTTAAGATCAGTCAGTGCAAGTTTATTTCAGTTGAAACAGTTCAAACTAACATTTTAGTCTGGGATTAGCCTTAAGCCTTGTCTGTGAAACCGGGGGTTAATGTGTTAATTTGGTGCGATTAATTATGGAAAAAATAACGCATTCATTAACGCATTTAACACACTCCATCCTGGGCCAGACGTGTACATCATCTTACATGGTATGCAGTTGCTGACGAACATGTTTATATCTTGAACATGCGTAAATATGAGTTTATATCTCAAATCTTTTTTCTTCAGAACTGCGTTATATAAACTAGTATGCGAATTGGGACGCACCTATCACTTGCTATATGCTAGAATAAATAAGCTGTTTGAAGGAATCAGTTGAATGAATGACTGAATGACTTTTTTTTACGACAGTGGTGTATCGCCACCTACTGGTGGTTTTAGTGTCATATTTTCATTTTTTAAATAATATATTTCAGTAGTATTATTTTTTAAACCCATGCAATTTAAATTCATGCAACCTTTAAATAGTCTGTGTAAATATACCTAAATGCCACTTCAGATGCAGCTTCTGAAAAAAAAAATGCTATGGCCACAGGCTTAAAAGTTTGTGAAATAAATGTTGAATCAAAATATTTCTTTCTAAAACCACTTTTTTGTAATTTACATTCAATGCTTTCATCATTTAACACAATAATGACTTTAAATTGTAATTTCTCTGCCCTAATTGATGTGAAATTCATTTGCAATAAATTAATCGGCACATCATGCAATTAAATAAATAAAAAACTGCCCTAATCTTTATACAATATGTTTTTGTTGCAAACTGTTTCCATGCACAAAATGAATGGCCTTAAATACTATAGCTAAATTGCATTAAGATGCTAATGCAAAAACACAAACTTGTCCATGAACGTATACAGGCTGCAATTTCATTTGAATACTTGTATAACATACTAAAAGCATGCACTTAAAATTGAGTCTCTTTGTTGCAAACTGTTTGGACGCATGAAATGAATTACTTTAAATTACTAGCCAAATTACCTTACGATACTAATGGACGCTAAATAACTAATGGATGCTAAATGAATTACCTTAAAATTCAATATTAATTGAAACTGCCATGGCAACTGAAAAAGTTGCACATGACCTCTGTAGAGCAGTGGGGTTGTCTGTAATATTTACTGCATACAAAAAAAATTAACCATTTGAGCACTTCTGGCATACTACATATATAACTTCTTGTGATTTTGCAATGATGTGGCTTTATATACTATATGTCCTATAAGTAGTACGCATGATCAGTGCATCTGAATTCATATCATATGAATTCTAATCATGCATGCTACTTAGATAGTATTTGAAGCCACACATTCCTCCAGGCCATGTGAAACCTGTGAATGTTTAATATTTCTTTCCCAGACGTTTTTGTTTTTCCCGAGCGTCTATATAGCATCTTAATCGGTGTGTCTGAGTGAACCCTAAAGACAGAAAGGTGATAAACCGAAACGCGATTTGCTGACGGAGATCATGTTAACCCAGAGAAAAAGTGATGAATGGGACAATTACTGAGCGTTAGCGGGTAAAACAGAACATTAGAGGCGTTTTCACATGAATCTATTCTCTTATGAATGAATTCACTTTGCTGGAACGTTCATCTATTGTCATAACACAAATAAGCGAGGCTGTGATTAATCAATTATATGATTATGCTGAATTAGCTCATGAATCCATGTCAACTGTTACGCAGTGCTATGACAGTGAAACATAGCGTTATTTCCACAGTATCAGCTGAAAGTCATGCATATTAGAGCTTCAAGATACATAATAGTGTTACGGCAATGAGAAACCTCGGCCTGCGAGGACGATTCTCAGAAAATGGTCTGTCCTCTCTTAGACACAGCGGCTTCTGCTTAATAATGACAGTTTAATTCACAGCATTGATCACAGAGCAGGAGAGTTAGAGAAAAGCCAAACGGAGCATCCACTGGGATGAGCCTGGAATAATGGGGATTATTCATGAATATTTACAGCTGGAAATAAGAAAGAAAACAAGGAAAGAGAAGGGAGAGAGAGAGAGAGAGAGAGAGAGAGA
>JAFVLL020008778.1:0-25617 GCA_021397915.2 Tor tambroides
ATTATATACAAAAATAACAGAAATAAACAGATTACAACAACAATGCAACATTTCCTACTTCCCCTTTAAGACAAACAATGGACGAGTCGGCTTCCGGTTGCTTAGCGCCAGCGCCACGTAACTCCGGCACTATATAGCCAGGCCACTGGGTGGCGCTCCGCTTGGCCGGCCGATGGAAGGAGAGCAACGCGAAAGACCGACTACACAGACGCAAACAAACACTGAACACAGGTAAGTATTTACAACACAAAACAAAACCAAACGAAGAACAACTTCAAAATATCCATATATATATGTGTGTGTGTGTGGTTATGCACAGCGTGGATCACTGTCGGGGATGGAGATGGAGTGGATGTGTTTGAGTGTATGTGAAACCAGTATGCTAATGGCGTGCGTGTGCACCCACATCGCCTCAGCAGGGAATTACAGAGGAGGAGTGAGGTAAGATGCAGTGTGTATGTGCTGCGCTAACCGACAGGGACAGGTCACTTTGTCACATCTCCGCATTTTAAAGTTTAAAAATGTTTCACAAAAAAAAAATGAGAACATCATATTTTAAGTTTTTAGACTAAATATGTGTGATTGTAGATCATATGTGTTTTTTGGCATATGCAGAGTTCAAAAATAGTGTCTAAGTAGGGAACTTTTAAAATTCTTGAAAAGAGGTGTTTGAAAGTTGATTGTTGAAAGCAAGACTTTCAATTGTATAAAGTCATAAGACATTGCAAGCATTCATTGTTGGAGGATGAGAGTCAAATACTAATTTAATCATAAGCATATGATGCTTAAATCATACTTATAATAGCAAAAGATGTTCTGTAGAGTGATATTTCATGATATGGAAGTTTTTTTCTGACAATTCACCTCAGAAGTTGTTCATTTACTGCATAACTGTATGATTGTGTTTTTTTTTTTTTATTCCAATAAATTAAATACTTAGCAAATATGAAAGGTATAGTACCTTATCTCATTTGATAAACATTTCTACTGTCGCACAGTATATGCTGTCACACCGCTCAGCTGCTGCTTATTAACATGATAGGATGACATGTTTCTGGTTATTGCAGTTGTGATTGCCACAATAATGACAACATCACACAAGACACAAAAAATTGGCCCGAGGCCGCGTGTTGAGTAGCGCTGCTTCACGGAGTGTGTGTGTGTCCAGTGAGAGTGCATGTCAGCAGCAGGACACAGATCCTGGGCTCAATCCAGAAGCTGTTCTACACCGCCAGTCATTTGTCAAAGGATCTTTTTGCTCTCTCAGTCCACAGTCCAGACTTTCAGCCAGAATGAATGATGGGAATCACGGCAGGACTAGACTGCCGCTGAGACGGACCTCAGCACGTCTCATCTGAGCCTAATGACCCTCCTGTGACATCACAAGTCAATTTAGGTTCATTGTCCTTTCTGTTGTCTCAGTTAATAGTTTGGCCAAAATGAAAATCTCTGTTTTGTACTGTAACTGCTGACATTCTGTTGTTGTTGTTGTTTTTTTTGATTATCTGTTACATTAAAAACAAATTCCAACCGGTTGGAAAAGGTAAAGCATAAGTCACAAAACACTATATCACTAAAAAAACTGACTTTTTTTATTCCTACGAATCAAAAAATGATTTGAGAGCGATTGTCAACAGGATCACCGGTGTTCACAGTGTTAGCTTCTTTTGTCTTGATACATAAAAAGCTTTACCTTAAAGGAATAGTTCCCCTGAAAATGTACTCACCCTTTGGCCATCCAAGATGTAGATGAGTTTGTTTCTTCAATGGAACTGATTTGGAGATATCAAACATTACATCACTTGATCACCAATGGATTCTCAGCAGTGAATGGGTGCCGTCAGAATTCAAACAGCTGATAAAATCACAATAATCCACAAGTAATCCACGATTCCAGTCTATCAGTTAACATCTTGCAGAAAATGATGCAGAAACCTTCATGTTCGTAAGAAAAAAAATCCATCAAGGAGTTTCAAGTGTAAACCATCATTTCTGGTCAAAATACAAGTTCTTAATCCATAATAACGTTTCCTCCAGTGAAAAAATCCATCACCTGTTGTCCTCTCACATCAAAATCCACTGTCAAATTGTTTAGAACTTTTTAAAACTATTTCCTCTTGTGCTTGATCTGTGCATATTTCTCTCCTAATTCAGATGAGATGACCTTTTCTTTTTCATAAGATCTTATTTGATGGACTGGTGTGGTGGGGATTACTTGTGGATTATTGTGATGTTTGTGATGTTATGATGTTTATATCAACTGTTTGAACTCTCATTCTGACGGCACCCATTCACTGCAGATGATCCACTGGTGAGCAAGTGATATAATGCTAAACTTCTCCAAATCTGCTTTGATGAAGCAACAAATTCTTCTACATCTTAAAGTGTGAGTAAATTAACAACTAATTTTCACTTTAGGGTGAACTCTTTAAGTCAGTCCTGCTTACAGAGGAAAGTCTGGGGTAGTTCAAACGGAATGATGGTAATAAAATTGGAGACAATAGAGAAGAAAATTAGCCTGCATTTCAGCAATGCCTTTTGTTATTTTTGAAAGGATAAATAAGGATAATGAGTGGTGTAAAAATACCATGCACATTTTTAGTTTTCTCTTTGTTCACTCTTTGCGATGGCTGTAATTAATGGTGGCCCGCACGCAGGCTTTTTGTCCTCCCAGAGGGATGTGCTGTGTGATTGCTAATTCAGTTTTTGCAGTTCATTCAAGTGTTTGGGGTGTTCTTGGAAACTGTCAGAAATATCACTTTCAAAATGATCAAACAATTAGATGTGTAGGTGTAGTATAATGAGTTATTTCACTTGTGACTTCTTTATCAGTAGCAGCATTTGTTTCTTACATGATCGCTAAAGCTCCATTTCAAAATGCTTCCAAATCACAGAAATGGAACCTTAAAAGTGATAAGTTTGGTCTATAAATAGTGTTCCATAAGGGTGATTCAACTTGCAGTAAAAACATAAATTTGAAGCGTACCTATAATGCCTTAAAATGCTTTGTAGGTATGTTTTCACAGTGTTCTGGACTATCTTAGCAGATGGAGACAAACAAGACCTATGATACATGAAGGTCACTGGTAGATCCTGTGCACTTTTTTAAAGTGACTGTTTCAATGAAATCTAAGCTCACATATATGCCCTCTTTGTTTTTCAGGCATCTGTTTCATTTTCAAACCTGGTATATTTGGATGCTGCAGTCTTGTGAGTGTGCGTGTGTGTTCTGGTGTTCAGAGAGAGTATGTCAGCAACAGGAGGCTGTTCCTGGCCTTCGTCCAGAGATGTTCATGACTACCAGACTGAGGAGGACACCGTTTGTCAAAGGATCTCAGGCCACAGTTCACTGGTCAAGCAGAACTTTAGCAAAACCACTCTTGCACTTCTCAATTCTGAAAATAAACTAAAATAGACATTCATTCCAGTCATAGTTACACACAATATGGTGTCAAACTGAAATAGACATACATTTTAGCATTATTTTTATCAAGTATTACTGATCTTATTAGTGTTAGGTATTTGTACAAACACACAATATGGATGTATTGGGAGAATCTTACATTTGAATTGTATTTACATATGCACAGATTTAGAATTGCAAAAATGAATTCTTTATATTATATTAGAAATATATTTGTATAGTTTGTGATGTATTATTTTGAATACGGCACCAGAAGCACTTAACAGATCATTATAATGTCAAATCAGGTAAATGTATTATCAAATAAAAGTGCTAACACATTTTATTAAAATTTTTAAATAGAATGCAACCAACCTAATTATTTCATACTGCTCAACTGGTTATAAAATACTTCTGTTTTAGATGCAAGACATTTATAATGTATGTTTCAGTGTCTATGCAAAAGTATAAAAATGTATGCATGTCAGAACCATGCTTTAGATACAAATACCTATGATTATTAATGAGATCACGTTGAATATTATAACAGTGGAATCATGCACAGAGTAAAGTGCAATTTGGCGTTTGACTGCTGTGATAAATTTATAAATGTTTGGGCTTGTTGAGTGACAGAAGCGATGAACAGCAGTTCTTATCTTTGAAATAGCGAAACGGTTGTGACTTCTGCAGAATAACACAGTGTTGACCCCACCGCACACACATATTGCGTGAGCAGCTCAGCCTACAGACATGTTTTGAACCACTAGCTGTATCCCCCAAACAGATCTTGCATAAGCAAGTGTTTCTGTCAAGTGCAGTTGGCATCACAGCCAGAAAAGGACGATATTTTTAAAGCACAGCACATGACAGATTCACCAGTGGACTTTCCTTCTTAAACTTCAGGAAAAGCTTCATTTTAGTTTGACATTGAGTATATCTTTGTTCCCCTTTGTTGCATGACAATTTTCATCTTGCTTTTGAAAATCCTTTTTTTTTTTTTTTGCACTGACCCCAACTGTGTTTGCTGTAAAACCGAAGACCAGCCTTTTTCTGTTCTTCCCAGAGAATTCTTTTGCTTTTGGAGCTATTCCCAGTCAAAACAGTATTGCCAGTTGTATTTCATGCCAGATTGTCATGCATGAAGAATGATTTTATCGTTTAGAAAGAGCTGCATGGTGAAGTGTCTGGTTTTAGTTGCACTTGTTTCATTGCTTTCGATTTTTGGAAATGCATACACATTGAAGCCCCTGGATGAATCTTTTGTATATTTGTACTTCAACTTTTTCAGCATTTTCAAGCATTAAGCCTCAGACCTCTGTGTGCTTGTGCTCTGCCCTTTTTTCTTTTTTTTTTTTTGAAAATCTATTTTGCTTTTTGAGAAACTTTTCTCCAGGCTTCTCCAACAACAGATTTCATGGTGTGTTACAGATCTGTTAAAGTGTGCAGGTGGATTGTCAGTTTGTTATTGGTCTATTGGATACCATGGAAAGGTTTTTTTTTTTTTTTTTCAAAATATGAGTCTTGTATTGTCTGTCGTTCCATCTGATTGGGCCTTCTGTTTCTTTGCTGTGTTTTCTCTCTGTTCCTTCTTAAATAGCTGTGTGATAGTTTTCAGTTTTCCTGTCTTTTGTCCTGTTTTGTACCACATGTCTACATTGCTGTTTTTTTTCACAGGGGTTTTCTTGTTGTTCTTGTTTCGTGTTGACTACTGCAAAACTAAAATCAGTCAAATCAAACTAAAATCTTCTCACTGTAGCAGTAGGAGCAAAAGTTGCATTGTTTTACAAAGTTGTATTACAGTGTTGCCTAATTGAACAAATTTTGTTTTTGGACTTTAATGGATCTTGAATTTTTCCATATGCAGTGTAAAATAGATAATCATTATTAATTTTATTTCTCTTCGTCTCTCATTCTTTGATCAAACACACTCTTACATTTAGATAAAATACAGCTTCCAAGATTTTATTTGGTATTTGTATGAATCAGATGATAGATGATATACACTACCATTGAAACATTTTTTTGTTTGTTTCAAAAATAAATTAAAAACATTAACATTGTGAAATATTTCAATTTCTAGTTTAATGTATTTTAAAGTACAATTTATTCCTGTGATGCAAAGCTGAATTTTCAGCATCATTACGCCGGTCTTAAGTGTCACAATCTTTCAGAAATCATTCTAGTATACTGATTTAGTACTTCTTATTAATGTCAATGTTAAAAACAATTGTGCTTCTTAATAGTTTTGAGGAAATATTTTTTTATTTGATGAATAGGAAGTTTAAAAGAACAGCATTTGTTTTAAATAGATTTTTTTTGTATCAATGTAAGAGGTTTTACTGTCACTGTCATATGTGTTCGGAAACTTCAGTTTATCAGAGTTAGAATATAAATCAACCTCCTTAACCATCTTGCCACACTGTACCGTCTTCACGAGAGTACACACTTACATGCAATTGTAAATTCGGCCCAGTTTCAGTGATTGCTTCCTTTACAATAGACGGCATTACATGCAATTACTGTGCCTTGGGTCTGAATGGTCGCTAGACTGGGCCAGACAGCTGGGCATCACAGCTGGCATAAATGGCAGCTGAAGATTGGCATCTTTTAATACCATGCTGCATAAAAGGCTTATCTTGCTCAATCAATGGCCCATTGAAATGTTGTATGGAGTAAGGTGGGAGACAGGGGAAGCCTTCGCTGACAGCCAGTAGTTCTGTATATCGGGCTGCATTCACTTCACAGTGGAGGCCATTTTGCTTTTTCAAAGACCATTTGCTTACACTGATGATTTCCTGCTTCAGTTTTCAATGCAAAGCTGTAGAGAATATCCTTACAGTTTTTGCACAAACTGTACAGCTTTTAGTCTCTCATGTGCCCTCATATAGTGTCCTCAACTTCAGGTACTTTGGAAAACATTGAAATGTGTTAAATGCTATATATATATATATAAAAAAAAAATTTATAAAAAAAATATTCATATTTAAATAGTATAGATTTTGTTTTCGTGAAAAGGAGTTTTAGTTTCTTGTCCTTTTTAGTTTACTGTTCTTTTAGATCTAGTTTACTATCCTATTAAATTTTCTTGACTATTAATGGCTCAGTTGCTTTAATGACTTAAGATTTATTGTTATTATTATTATTGAATCCCCAGTGTGTTGTCTTTGTGCTTTGTTTTTCTATCCTCTATGCTCTATTTGTTTGATAAGCACATTTATTTTGTGCATAGTTCTTGAATTAAATTCAAGTGAAGCATGAATAAATGATAGGGAAGAGAAACAAAGAGTCCTACAAGGAATTGTATTTATTGCAGTCAATTGCATATTCAAAAGTGTACAGACATATTCATCTTATTATGCTGAGTAATATCAGATGAGACTACAGACTTTGTGCTCATTATAGATTATAATAAGTACTTTTTATACATACACAATACATTATTCTATTTACTTTTCCATTTAAAGAGAAATGACATTTATTGTTTTGTTGCTTTGTGAATGTTTACTGCATGCATGCATATTTTCTTTAATCATATCTTCTAGGTGTGATTGCAGTTTGTATTTGCTGTGGTATTATTACATACTGAGTTGAGGACTGGACTGAATCTGCCCATATGGTACCATAAATATTAGCAATACACACAAATATCTCCATCTTATATTCCAAGAGGTTCAGGAATACATGGATCCTAAAAACAAGCATGAATCTATTCTAGCAAAATAAATAAGCATTCTTTAAATGAGTTGCTTGTAGGTCCATAAGGAAAAGTGTCTCTGCAATTTCCTATTTTGTTTCATCTTATTTATTTTTCATTTCAGCAGTGAGAAATGGAGGAGAATGATTGTTTGAACAAATGCCTCTGATGCTTTTGAGGCCATAGGGTTCTACTTATCTTGTCCACACAGGTGGGAGTCAAATTATTTGCGGAGAAGTACGGAAATACAAATGGAAATCTGTTTGTTTGGTGGAAGTCCTTAACTTGACCCTTAGTTAAGCATTAAGTGCCGAAAGCTCACAAACATTTCTTAGACATGTAAAACAATGAAGTTTTGAATGCAGTCTTTCACAAATCACGTTCAATAACTGTATTTTCCCAGATGGAACACCATATTTTGCTGCAATGAATATTTTAAGAACTCAAGAGCTTCCCATCTGAATTCATGAAATATGAAATGTTATGATATATGTGTTCTTAAGGCTTACTTTGAGGAAAACGTTTTGAGGAAACAGTCAGGTTCACCTAAAAACGCGTTTTGGTCTTTGAAATTCACTTCTTGACTGACACTGCAGTGCTGTCTCAATCTGTAAGATTCAGTTTCCACTCTTAAAACTGTTTCCAGATTCAGCTCATGTGCATGTGAACACCAGAAGGTTCTTTTGAACAGATGGCACATCATACACCATGAAAAGTCATAACCAATAGTAGCTGGCAGCGTTCATCCATGAGAAAGGCGCTTTAAAAACCATAAACGCCAACTGTATCAGTATTCGTAACAGCTAAAACAGTAAATGGTAGCATTCTGTAACTTATTTCACTGTGTCTGGAGGTAAGCTATAGACAGGTGCTCATACAGACTTCACTTTAGAGGGTCACTGGACCACACCAAACAAAATGAATGGTGCATATAATTGTGGGATGACTCAAAAACAAAACATTATTATGGTTTGTGCATAAAAACACTCTGCCCACTTCACAACTCTGAGTAAAATTACCCAGAAACTTCAGCAGTTGAGACATGGATCAATTTTTAAAATGGCCACAATTCACTAAATTGTTGCTCTAGTATGTCCAAGTCTTTTCACAAAGTTACAATAATGTGCTTCTGTGTCTATAAATAATTATTGAATAGAATAAACAACAAAATGATGTACAATTTTGAAAAGACGAAGTATGGAAGTATGATAAGTTTTGTTTGAAGTAGTTTTTTTTTGTGTTCTGCTGCTTTCTTGTTTGTTTTCCCTGTTATTGTTGTATTGTACAAGGAAGGAAAGGAAAGGAAAGGACGTGACATGTGGCCAAGTATGGTGTCCCATACTTGGAATTTGTGATCTGCCTTTAACCCATCCAAGTGCACACACACAGCAGTGAGAAGTGAACACACACACACACACACACACACACACACACACACACACACATACATTCAGTGCACTATGAGATTGCCTTCTGCAGAATAGATGTATGTGGTGTTGCCTCAAGTTACATTAGATAGCCTATGTTATTAGGCAACATAATTAAAGTTAAGCTACCTTCTTTTATGAGCAGCCTTTAACTCTAGATGCAATTATGATGCTTTAAAATGTCCAGCGCTCTCTCCACCCTTAATACCACGACTGAGGTGAGTCCCTTGAGCAAGGCACCGAACCCCCAACTCCTCCCTGGGCGCCGCAGCATTGGCTGCTGCTCCGTGTGTGTGTGTGTGTGTGAGATTGCATTGAAAAAGGGTGAAACAAAAATACATTTTGAATTATTGAAATGGTATAATGAATGAAACAATTTTGGTTATATAGTTTAATACTAAAAGTATCAATAATTATTGTTTTTAGCTTTTAAACTGAATATTTTTGCAAAAGATTTCTAAACACAGATTTCGCAGTGAATTCAGGTTTTTAACAGATTTGCTGCATTGACCACCAGAAAGCTGCTTGGTTTAAAATTGACTTTAGTGTTAGCTGTGCATCATGCTTCGCTACACTATTGACAATTTACATTTGATCATTGTTGCCTGTGACATTCAACTGAAATGGCTAATGTGACTGCATCTTAAAGAGATAGTTCACCTAAAAATTAGCTTTCAGTTATTATTTACTTAGCCTGGTGTTGTTGCAGTGCCTTTCTATATTTTTTTAGTTCACTCTGATTTGCCCAGAAAAAGGCACACAACAGCATTTTGAGAAATCAAGATTAATAAAAAAGTTAAATAAAATACAATCCATGTACTCTGTTCTCCGAGGTGAATATATCTCTTGAGTTCATTGCAAAAAAAAAAAAGTTATCACGTTCACATCTGTCATTCTGATTATCATGACAACAGGAGCTGCCAACTCAGTAAAGAAAGTAAAAGTAGATTACACATTTTGATATTTCTAGGTGTTGCATTTCATTTTCATGTTTTTATTAATCTTGATTTCTCAAAATGCTGCATTTGTGTGCTTTTCCTAGGTGAGTCGGAGTGAACTGCTGTGCTAACAGGGTCTCAAGAACACACAGTCGTCAACAAAAGACCAGTGGCCTAGGTCAGGATTTTCATTAAATAATATATTCATATTTTGGTTCATTTTTCACCAAACCGTATCATATACTCCCAGAACATTTGGAATATATGACATATCACATGGGACCATTTGATGTTACTTTTGCATCTTTTATTTTTTGTATTTTTATTTTATTTTATTTTATTTTATTTTATTGATCTACTTTTTTATTTTAAAGCTTGATGCTCATCGCTATCCACTGCCATTAAGCAGGACTTTTTTTTTTTTTTTTTTTTTTTTTACCCTTTTGTGGTCCAAAAAGGAAAAAAAAAATTGTATATGGCATTAGAATAACACCAAAGTTAGTAAATGATGACTTCATTTTTGGATGAACTATCCCTTTACATCCATTAACGCTATTTGTGAGGTGAGCTGAGTAGAGAGTTCCGAATCAGTCGCTTATGTGGTTCCATTTCATTCAGGATGCTGCCTTAAAAGGTAGCTGCCTATGTAGGCGGTAGGATGTAGGCAGCTCACTAGGTGTTGGAACAGAGCTGATGCATCAATAGCCAAAAAAGAAGCACATTAATTCTATGTCAAGCAATAAACATCTGCTTATACACACAATTATGGCAGAACACAGATTATGTTTGCGTCAACATGCGCTATCATCGTTACTCTGAGGTGCACGTGTCTCTAGAGGGTCATTCACATTTTCCATATGATAGTGATCACTGGCCATTTCCAACACAGGCTGATTACAAAAGCAATTACAGTTGATTTGACATTTAACACAGTTCTGTTAAAAGAACATGAGACAGCATGATGCTTTCATCCAAAGACCTGCAACTAAATGAGAAATTACAGCCTCTTGTGACAGACATTTTCATTACAACACAAATCAAATGATTCTGATAGGGGATCAAGGTTTGGCTGATTAGTATGAGCCAGTTTGCCTCTGCTGGCTATTTGTCATAACTACACCATCTAGAACTTTTTTTTAAGCAACATATCGCTAATATTTCATTATATTATTTTATGTGTGCGTGTAAATAGACGTGTTAAACACTAGTGTTTTTATACTCCTCAAAGAAGCTCCAAACCTTCTGAAACATCTTCATGTGGTTTTCATGACAAGGTCAGAATGTAAAGAGCTTTAATGCTGCACAAAAGTATGTGGGAATAATTTTCAGGAGAGCAGTTATGGCCGCTTATGCAAAACCAGAGATTGCACGGTGGGATAATGTTTCTCCTCCTCCGACTTAACTAGAAACCTCTTTGCAAAGAGTGCTTATGGTAATTATGGCCAACTGTTCAGAATTAAAGCTAGTTTTCACAACATGAGACCTCTAAAAGACTGCAATTTTACTCCAGATGAAAATCACGGCTGTCTTTATACTCAAAGCGTTCTGTCTGTGCAAACCTGTGACACACAACACAGCTGAAATATGTGTTTTTTTGCTGTTAAGGTATGAAAAATGAGACAAATGCTCACTAGTAACTATTTATTTGACGCACCACACTGACGGCATTGCCCTGCATCGGCTGCCACTGGGCTAAAAAGCTACGTTCAAAAACATCACAAAGACTACAGTCAGCAGCCAGTTAGCCTACATGAGAGGAAATAACTGTCTTTTCCAGCAAGTATCAATAGTCTATCTTTGTCATTCAAAAAGGGAAATCAAAACTAGGACTGCATATATAAACAGCACATGCTCACCATTTTGAATATGAACCCGCTTGTTAAGTCTGGTGTCATGCATTGCTGTTTCTGGGTTCATACTCTCTATTAGATGTGCAAGCAAACAACAAACAATGCTAATATACACTCACGGTGTGCTGTAAGACTTCAGACTGATTAGCCTCTGTAGAGAAATAACGAGAAGAATATCAAAGTGCAGTAAACTGTAAAACTGTATGCGGTACAAACCAGTGTGTTTATAATTAAGACAATACATTTAAATAATATGGTAAAAAAATACCAGTTTGCCGTTTCAGCAGCATAATGATCTGTTTTGTACAGCTACAAATAACTAGAAGCAAATGACTCCTGAAGCCAGACACATTAAATTTACAAATGGCCGCAGATGTTCTAACATGAAAAATAAGTTGGATACTGTGAACACAACATGATGGTGACCAGCACTACTTGTGTTCAAGTTGTCATCATATACTGGTCAATATTCCTTTTCTTTAGCGACCTTAGCTGACCAAGCAGCTTAAATTACTTTAAAAATCATTTCCTTTGTCCCTGTACTTCTTCCATGCGGCCTGAGACACAGTGTATTCATAAATATTCAGTAAGGAGTCCCTGCCCACCTCCTAGAGCGAAAATCAATGGTGCAGTAATGGACCTGAATAGAAGCTTTGTTTCGAAAAAGATTCACCCACCAGCATACCAAACACGAGCACCTTGCTGATAGAAAGATCCATCGGGAAGCTCCGCAAGCTATCATCAGTGTAAAGAAAGAGGCTTGCTGTTCTTGAGTACTCAGAATTGCCACAATAGGAGGTGAAAAAATGAAGTTTGTTTAACTGCATTGTACGTGGAATAATCTACTCCTGAATCATTAAAATTTATAAGGAGTTAACACGAGACTGGAATGAGTTTTTGATGAGATGTCAGTGTCTTTCAATGATGGTAGGGATGCATACAGGTGAGATAATGATTTTGTTGGCAGGTGATGGAAAGCTCTGCTTCACCGTCATGTTTGTCTAGAAGGACCTCTCATTATTATTTAAATTTATGAAAACGATTCAAAACAATCAATACACTGAAGATGTTTTAAGTGTTATTTCAAAGTGATTGTTAGAATAAAAAAACAGCGCAGGTTAGCCTGCATTTTAACTCATTATTCCATGTATTTCTTTTTATTTATCTGACAGTGGCCTCCATTAATCTCCTTTTATAAAATATATTTAAATATTTTTTAAAGAATTTTTTTCAACGAAACCTTGAAGAATTGATTTTCTTTGCACTTTTTAAAAATGTTTAATATTTACAAGTTTGTGTTATTGTGCCCATGCAAATTTTAAGTCTTTAAAGCACTTATTTGCAGTGCTTCCACATTCTTCTCTCTTTCCTACTACTTTCCCATCTCCTCTCAACCTATCTAGAAAAACAATTTGAAGACAACTTTAATATCTCACTCTGAGCCACCTTCGCCCCCTGATCTGACCAGGCCAACCAAGCCTTGCCGGTTGAACCCAGTGGGCGGACTATGTGGAATTACCCAGGCAAACACTCAGGCACAGGCCTTTGTCTTGAGGTGAAACCCAGCGCCTGTTAGACATCCTTGTCAGTGTTTCCGTGTTGGAGTTGCATGGCTTCTAGGCAAAACTTAGGGCGGTCTTCTCTGAGGGGACAGCACTATAAAACATGGGTCAGAGTCTGAGAAAAATGCTCAGCATTAAAAGGTGAACTTCTTCCTTTACGTCTCAGAAAAGTCAATAATTGGAATATCAATGGAATGGAAGTTGTATACGGTACCAGTTTAAAACACTGCACTAGTGCTAATTGTCTGTAAGCAATCTATACATTTTAACTCTTAACTTATTTTGACCCCTAGAGGATTTTATTTTTCCGTAAAATGCAAATTAATGTTATTGCATTGGACTTAAACCACGGTAAAACCTAATGACTTTGCTCACACAAAGTCTAATAACTTGCCCCAAAAATGTTCTAATTTTTTGTACCTTTTTTAGCACAGGTTTTGTATTTCTTTGAATGTGTTGTTTTTCTAGAGTAAAGCAAAGGCTTTTTTACTCTTAAGCAGATAAATGTAAGTGTACAGTATGTTCTTGATGATGAACATTCCAAACGATCGAAAGATTTTCACTTTTATTCTTCCTCATGCATAAAATGTCAATAGGCTACTTAAAATACCCATTCACATCAGCTGTTTTAGTCCCATTGGGCTGTAGGAGTAAAAATCTCAAAAATGATTTCTGTACAGCACAGGAAACATTTTTGCCCTGACAGAAGAGCGAGGGAGTTTTATCCTTGAACAAAATAAGTAATTATAGATCCCACAGGAAATGGTTTCACTGAAACTCAACAGGAGGCCAAAACTATGGGCAACTCTTTTTTTCTGGAGGATGAACTGTTTGATTGTTGTTATACCGATCAAGCTCTGAAGGCAAAAATCTTCATGTGGCTTTTTATTCTCGTAGAAATGAAAAAGGTACAAACAGCAGCACAGTAAGAAATGCACTGGTCACATTTTACAGAGTGTGATACCACTGAATTTACAAAATGGCCTACAAATCTTAGAAACATGCATGTAAATATCACATAATGAATTCTGTATAATATAATAAAATAACATTTCCAACAACATGCATTGCATGCATTGAGAAATGCTTAAATCCAAGAATAAACCAAATCATTAATATAATCCGTTGAATCTCTAATGTGCAGTTATTTGCCTACTGTAACATGCACCTTTGCTTGTCTGTTTTATTGACTCATGTAAAGTCTTTGTGCTACAGTTTAATATTATTCAGGGTTTCTTTGAACTGCTGTGTGAATATTATTTTAAAACAAGTTGTAATATTGTGGAAAGTAAACTGTCTATCCTTTTGTGCATTCATGGGTCCTGAAAGGTGACCAAATGTCCATAATTTGTGAATATGAGAAAGTAATGACAGAGTATATACTGCAGAACATTTGCCAAAGGGGCAATTTCACACTGGAATCAACTCTAGCAGCTGACAAACACTTTTAAGAAACATTAATATTTGTGACCTGTGTATTTGCAATGTGTTTCTTTTCCCTTTCACTCTTTTTTAGTCAAACATTGCTTAACAAAGCCTAAAAAAATACTGGTAAAAATGGATTGTGAAAATTAGATGTGAACTGGGACCTTAAAGGAACAGTTCACCCCAAAATGAACATTTGCTGAAAAGTAACTTACCCTCAGGCCATCCAAGGTGTAAATGAGTTTGATGTTTCTTCATTGGACAGTTTTGGAGAAATTTAGCATTACTATACTTGATTAAAGCAAATTGACAGTCCAAAACAGCTGATAGAATCATCTTTATCATCATTAAGACTCCTGTATCCATAATATTGCTTCTCCAGTGAAAAAGTCATCTCGTCTGAATCAGGAGAGAAATATGCACAGATAAAACACCTTTAGAAACAGTCCAAAGTACTTCTAAACCAAAATGACAGTGAACTTTGATGTAAGAGGACAACAGGGGATGGACTTTTTCACTTGACGAAGTGTTATTATGAATTATGGACTCTCATTTTGTCAGAAGTGGCTGTATAAAGTTAAAACACTTTATGGAATTGTTTCTCACAAATACACAGCTTTTTGCTTCACAAGAGGTACTTCTAAATCTGTTCCAATGAAGAAACAACTCATCTACATCTTGGATAAATTTTCAGCAAAATTTCATTTTGGGGTGAGCTATGCTTTTATAGTTCACTCAAAAAAAATAATTTTGTCATCAATCCCTGATGTTGTTGCAACCTGTGTTAAATGCAGTCCAGTATTCTGATTATACTGACTGTTGTGTTGTTACACTAAACAGGAGACTACTGAGCCCCTGACATCCTCGTGCATCCCATCAATAGATTTTGGCCAGCAATTGTAGGGCTTTATACTGGAAAAGCACATGAATGAATAGCCACAAAGACTCCTGCACAAGGCCAGATGGAAGCTTTCAGTTTAGTGTCTGATACCTTCCTGCAACACCTGTGTCAATCCGCCACCATTTGTTTCAGCGTTTGTGCTGGAGATGATATTTGCATTTAAATGCATGTTTCTGTGAACACCTGTAATGCTTTAGACCCCCCGTTTTTGTCATCTGGACAATGATGTCACATTTCAAAATTTCCCTGATTAATTGCTATCTGTGTCTATTGTGCTGCATCAGTCGACGGCTGACTGATCCTTTTGTCTGATTTCCGTGATGGTAATGTACAGTCTGGCTCGGTCTCCAACTGTGGTATTTTTACAAGGCAGTCATCTTTTTCATTTCGGGATGTTAAACAATTCATAAGCAGTCATCATTGAACCTGTTAATAGACCAGGATCAAATTACAATGGGCAAACACAAGAGTCAGGGAAAGACAAAATTAGTATTAGAGATTAATATTCGCCTATATTAATATAATAAAATTTAACATGCTAAATGCCTCAGGAAAAGGGGAGAAAATCCTAAATCAATCTCCTGGGGGTTTCTGGATCAATATAAGATTCTTAATATATGTCATTTTATTAATTTTGGTTATAAAGTGACAGATCTGAAGGTATTATTTATATATTTATTTGTTTATAAATGAATTTATTAATTTATTCAGGACAAATATATTTCCCCCAAACATTATGTATCAAGCTTTGTGGAAAAATATTGGAATTTTGGGCTAATCTAAATATATAATTAATATATAAATATTTAATTTAATATGCACCACATGATATTAAATATATATTAAATATCTATATTATTAGTTAGCATTAGTTGTCAGGAAAAAAAAAACTTAGATGTTTTACTGCTGATCTTTATAGGCAAATTAATTTATTAAATGTAATTGATTCCACCCCTTGCAGCTTTTAAACACAATATCTGATTCAAACTCCTTTCTGAGACAGAAGGCTGAAAGTTTGATGGATTTGTGTTCTCCTGTATGTGAACAGGCCCTTTGGGAGTCTTCTAAACACAGCGCATCATGGGAAGGCCATGCCTTGCTGTTGCAAGCAGTAATTGATGGCTAATGGCCAGATGTTCATCCTCCACACCAAATGCATTATTCTAAATTGAAGCATTAGTATGAAGAATGACACGTTATATTTAATTAAGCAAAGTAATATGTGTCATTTTGTTAATGAATGCTCTCAATGCAGTAAAATGTGAGCTGCTGCCTGTAATGAAAATTTGATCTTACACAATTATCTTCAGTACTTAGTGTGCCTTGGACAGTGCTATGGACTGTAGGTTGGTGATAGAGTTATGTTTAGTGACATTATTTTACAGCAAATATTGATGTATGCGATTAATTGCTATTTAATCAATTAATTTATTCTGCAAAACCTGTAATTAATTTGATTAAAATTCAATTGACTGAAACCCTTAATTGCATGATACACATAATAGGAGTGTGTGATGTTAAATTGGATAGCTTGTGTCTCATGGACTTCTTGCTCAGACCTTTAAAAACAATTCTCTGGTCTATGGCTTGATTTCATATCTCTCCATTGTTCACCGGCCTTCCTTTGAGGTTTTAATTCCTAGTGGGCTTTGTTTGTTTGTGGGTTGAGTAATTATAGCCATCATTCTTTCAGAGGCGTGATGGCATTTCATGCACGCCACAGCTCCATTGTAATTATCCTTACTGCAGGGGGGTTTGTTCTTGAGCTGTTCTGTATTTCTCCACGGTGGGGTTATTTTCTCCTATGACAATCAATTGCCCTCACAGCAACGGGAATTTGGCCTGGCTTCATGGCAAGGGTGAGAGCAGTTTATCTTAAACTATTTGTTTGAAAAAAATGTTGTTACTTGGCATAATAGTGCAGCTTATATTAGTACCTGGCCATTGGCTATCAGGAATTATTTGAGTATTAAGTATGATCAAGTCATTTTTCTTTTTCTTTTAAATCTGTGAGGCATTCAATGCATGACATTATACATTTTATAAAAATGTTTTTGTGTGTGCACAACCTCTGATACTCAGACTCGAGTATTCAGACAGATTATGGTGTAGCAATAACATCTATCATACGTATGCATGTATGTATATATGTACTGTATGTACTGCATTTATTCATTTATAATTTCTGAAATTATTATTAGTAATTTATTAGTAAAGTATTTTGTGTAAACATTTATCAAATCAAAAATATAATAATAATAATTTCACAATTTTAAAAACAATATTATACATTAATTTAGTAAATGTTAACATTTTTATTTTATATGGCTTTTAAAGATTTTCTTCTTGTAGTTTGGAGAAATGTATCATTGCTGTAGCAAAAAGCCGGTTAGATATAATACAAACACAATTGTTTAATATAAAGAAATAATTTTTAGAAATAAGTGTTCAGTTTTATTGTCATTACAATATCACACATGAAAGTAGCAGCCATATTTTAGGAAGAGACTCCCCAAGTCGATCATTGGCATCCAGAAGTTTGTAAACCTTTGCACTTGGGGATTTATAATACACTATTTTTTAAAGCTGCTTTTGAACAATATGTATGTTCTGTAAGTGCTATACTGTACACATAAATTGAACTGAATTGAACATGGCGTGAAATGTCAGAGAAAACGACAAAATCATTGTCATTTGACAAATGGAAACACCCCTGTGCCAGTAAAGTCACCTCGAACAGCAATCACTGCTGTCCAGTTCTAGAGGTTTCTTCATCAAACAGACAGGGCATGTTGCCTCACACCCCTCCCCCTCCAAAATCAATATCATCCTGGGGAATTTTACATCAGGCAGGATGGGTCTGACATACAACCACCATTCAGCTGCACTCAGATGGAAAAGAGTTGCTCGTTATCCCAGTAATAGAGTAAGAGCGGGCTGTTTTTCCTGACAGGCAGAGATTGAGATCCCATTACTAAAGGGCCCTGGACTGTGGCCCTTAAAACCCACCCCACGATATGACCATAAATCGATCCTCTCCGGCTTGTCCCCTAAAACACAATCTTGGCTAGAGCTAACTGTTGAACTGATCTGGCTAGTAAATCAGATGCCTTAAGCTTTTCGTGGTTAGACAGCAGAGGATAAATCCTGTTATTTTGGGAATCCGTTCATCATCTCTACCCTGAAATCTCTTTCTGTTTGCACAGTCTATTTTTGTACCTTCTCTCAAACCTCCTGCGCCCTGTACTTGCTAATTGTCTCAATCTAATGGTTTTACATAATTGGTCAAAAGTGCACTTGATACACAGATTGTCCTCTACATGTGACATATAGAAAAATATGTTTTTCTAGCTTTATAGTTCATGTCTGTTAGCTTTGCTGTTATCTGTGTGCTAGTGTACTCTTAAAAGTTGTGAACATATCAAAAATTAAACACTTTTTCTTTCTGGAAAATGGACCAAAAATATTATAAAGCATCATGATGTCAAGTCTGGTTAGTCTATTGTCTGATGAATACATTTGAGCTTCAAAAATGAATCTTTAAAGACTACAATAATTATTTCTGAGTAGAAATTGTAAATTATCCTAATTTTAAGAAAAAAATGTAGACAAGTTGCTATGCAAACATTGGATTTGGACAGTGTCTTGATTAGTCCTGTAACTAATGATTATTTTGGTAATCAATTAGCCTAATCAGTCGATTATTCTGACGATTAATTGAGTAATCTGATCTTTTTTTTTGTGGTAATAAAAATAGACCTAAGCGAACAATAGGCTTTAAAATGACTTTAAATACATATCTAAGAGCAATGAAGCAATAATAATTGATTCAAATAAAATATCAAAAGCAAATAATCATATGGTTTTACCCAGCAAAACAGTAATATAAGCATAACTTATGTACATTATGTATGATATCAAATGCCTGAAGAGGGCGCCAAGGGCTTGACGATTGATTTTACGCTTTATGTAGTCCTTGTTTAATGTTGACTAAACAACATTTAATTTAAATGTCCACTTAATCTTTAACATTTGGCCACTTCTTTATGATAGAAAAGCTACAACCACAAAGCTACAGTCATTTCTTGAACAAGAACATGTGGACATCAAAAAAATGCAAACTCAGAGCTAGGGTTTAAACTTTTATTTTGAAGTCGCGATAACAGTTAGCATTTTTAGAAAGATGATGATGTATCCTCCTGTGTTGGTGTAGGTTTATACCTTATAAATCTGATAGAATGGTGCACATTGTTTCCAGATGAACGTTATAAGCAACTCAGATTTTATCAATGATAAAGGCCCATTCACACCAAGGACAATAACTATAAAGATAACAATAAAAATATAGTAATATCCATCCTGCTATAACGAGCTCGAGAATTTAAAGTGGCAGACGAGTGTGCACTTAGCATGATATTGTCCGCTGGTGTGGATGCTAATATCGTTATCTTTATAGTTATTGTTCTTGGTGTGAATGTGGCTTAACTGTTTGTGTGGAGCAGCATTTACTGTGAATGGAGCTGCTTTGAGATGCATGCATATACACGCATATAATTAAAGCACATATTAAAACCGCAGCACATGGATTTATTTAACTGAAATGCAGCCTTTGTGAATTCACAATAGTACTATGCTTTATTATGATTTTTATATGGTTTTAATATTTCGTGCAGCCTTAGAAAACTTAGAATGCTTTTCATGGGTTCTCCTCCATAGAATGCGCCACTTCCGGTATTTTGCTAGTTAATCGACACATGCAAAATGCAATTAAGATTTTTTTTTTTTTTTTATAATCAAGTACTCGAATTTAATGGAGGAATCTTGACAGCCCTAGTTTTGATCGCTTCATATATCCTAAGGCAGCGTTTCCCTGCTTTCGGACACAGCCTTTGACAGCCTACCATTAATGATGATGACCTCCATTCATCCCAATGATGACTGTGGCCTCTTCATCAGATCTGTCACCCTGGGATCTTAGGTCGAATAGGTCGAAAATGGTCTTGCTCAAGACAAGAACACGGGTTCATTTTCTTTCTCATCATTCTCTTGTTGGCAGGTCTGCTGGAGTAGGTGAGAAATCATCCACAAATTAATGTATAGTGTTTTTTATTGATTTTGTTCATGGTACAAGCGGTCAAGTGTGGCTTTTCCTAGGCCAGGGTTTCCCAAACTGGGTTTTAGGAACCGCTGGGGGTTTGTGAGGGAGTTGAAAAGCTAATAAATAATCACATATTATATCTCACCTTGGGTTTTTAATTCTAGCCAGTGAGAGTTCACTGATATTGTACTGACGCTCAGGCAATGGTGGGATGTGCATCAAATCTCCTGTGTCAGCTGGAGTCTTTTTGAAGAGTTCCTGAGTTGTGTTTGTCAGAAAACATTGCAGCAGGCTTTGATGTATCACAAACCCCACGCTTGTCATTTTTAAAGAAGCGTCCAAGACTTGTTTCAGCAAATAAACATGTCACCTTTCACAACTAAATTACTCAGCATGTAGTTACCTGCTGTACAGGATGTGTTTGATTCACTGCCACGTCAAGGGAAGCGGAGTTGGTGTAACTCTTTAAACCACTAGTCTGGAAAATAGCTTAGCACTTATTTTTCAAAGTATTGATGTCAAAGTAAACTGTGAAGTACTCGATGTCAGTTATTGTTCATTTTGATTTTTTGAAGGACTTTAAATTTAGTTGATACTTTATTTAATATTCAGACTCATGACTCTGCTTGTAATAATACATTGATTATATTAACTACATATTTAAGTTTAAGGTTTTTTTTTTATTAATCTGAACTTAAACCTTAAACTTAAATATGTAGTTAATATGCAAATATGTAGCTCCTTTTCTGGTTTACACTGACCTGATGTAGCACATATTTGCATGTTAGAGAAATATTTAGTTATTCATTTAGATTCAGCATTTATATTTAGATGTGTTATGTGTTAAATTGCAAGCATTGGAGAATGTGACAAATTTGCAGCACACTTTATTTGGCATTTGGCTCAACACAAGCTTTAAGGAATAGTTCACTCTAAAATAAGCAACTCTATCATTATTTACTCTTTCTGTAAAAGATGACTTAACACTGCAAATGTCTTTGGTTCCAGGCGGCTGAAAGTGTAACAGATAAAGAATTGGGCTTCTGATACAGTCGTTGAAGGTAGGGTTACTAAAATACACAGTCCTGCTCAGTCACCATTGTCCTATTGTGTAATGTAGCATACTTAACCTCCAGTCCAGAATGCCAGAAGTCCTTTTGGATATAAAAGAGATAAATGACAACTAGAATTGTCTGTTCTGTTTCCATCCAGTGTTTTTCACCACAAAGCATTTGTTTATTTAGTAATTGGCTTCAGGGCTAATCTTTTGGATTCAGCTGTTTCTGGCTGTTTCTTTGAACCTAGTTTGCTAAACTATGTCTTGTTGCCATGTCTTTTTTTTGATTCTCCATTTTCTGGAAACCATTCTAGTGTTTACTGATAAGTAGAGGGATGTGGCTGCTGTAACTGGCTCTTCTCCAACACATGTTGTTGTGTAGGAGACTTTCTCTGAATAATTCAGCTACACTCATCTCTCGTGTGTCATGTGGATTGCTGTTGTCCAGTCAGAATGAAAGGTGCAATAGGTGATTGTCTTCAGAAACATTTTTTGTTACGCTGGTTGAAAGTCTCTTCACATTGTAGCGTATGGACGAATCAGACACACATTTAGTCATTATATTTAATGAATAATTCAGGAAACCCTCTCATTCCACACACAAATTGTGAGGGTCTTTGGACCCTTCCCCTGGAAGAGCACCCTAAAAGGCTCAGTTACCAGGGAAACCATCTGATAAGACTGTTTTATTGCTCAAAAGTATGTGAGATGCGAAGTGCAGTAAGAACAGGCTCTCCTGAAAGCCACTACAAGCCCATAAAAACAGAACTTTCCTCCCTTTGGTTTTTCTATGAATTAATTCTTTGAATGAACACACATATCCTTCAGGTCATTGTGTATGTTATTATTCTTCTTGTATATGTTCTTGTGTATTTTATCCTGTTTATGCATGCTTATGATCACTAGTTAAAATCACTTTAGTTGTATCATGTTTAGTCTCGATCGGTTCGTCTTCGGACGATTTAATTGAGAGTGTATATTTTATGTCTATAACTATGCAACATATTAGTGTCCTAAGAATCTTAAGTAGTTTGTGCATTAACCCCAGGAGAATTACCATGCAGGGAAACAAAGAGCCATAAAAACTTTCCCTCCATGAGCTCAGGATGCTCATTGGCTCTCTGACATCCCAGAGGCGTGACCTCCAAAGCAGATAAAGCTCTCACGTAAATGACGCCGCCCAGTCTGCGTTCCTGTGAGATTACTGAGAAGATGGGGATGTGAGCTAGGACTCTTCTGGACCCATAAGTTTTGCGCCAGGCCTTGTGGCCTTGACTTTCCATTCAACCAAGGATCCTCAGATCTCAGCAGATCTTTCTTAGCTCTTTTTCCCTTTCTACCTGGGAAGAAACTCCCAATTACCACCGAGCCAGAATAACATCTTTTGGAGTTCATCACCCTTCAAACCCGGAAGAACTTGACGAACTCCAACACCACCAAACCTTCAAACCATCAGAACTTCCATCCAAGACTGCATACGGACACCAAAGGCCGTGCAAGTATTGTACATTTAACTAAACGAAACAGAGGTTATTAGTACAAGTTATAGACCCCGTTATAAACGGCACTGATGGTTTTAAACAGGTGGTTAACTGACTCTTTCCATAACTGCATTCTCTGGCTTTCCTGATGGTCTCATCCATCAACTCTCACTACCCCTTTACCCATGTATGAGTGATTGTATGTTTGTTTGTTAGTTGGTTAGTTTGTTTGTTTGTTTGTTAGACTAGTCTGCATTAGTGTTTAGTTAATAAAAGTTGTGTGCACAAATTACATGAGTTTCTGATCCTGCTTTGCATATTTAATGTCCCTTTACGATTTTGATCCTTGCTACATGCTCTAATGCATTAATACTTAGAAAGGTATTTTCTGTGGCCAAGAAAATATCCTTTCTTAGAGTTGATATGAACTTAAACTGAATGTTCGCTGGACGAACAGATTAGTTGATGGCAATTTAATTCTGTGACAGTTATTACTGTCAGCCGATATAAATAATTGTAATTAATCATAATTAATTGTAATTATTTATATACAATTCCCTTTTAAGCAAATTCGCTACAACATCCCGATAGCAATCATTAAGTTGAGTGGTCTAAATGTATTTGTATGTATTTGCATACCTCTGCGCACCCTGTTCGCGCAGACAGGATACGTCATCAGACAGAGTGAGAATGGCAGACAAACATCAACAACCCGATCTTCCTTCCTGGTATTGTAATACTTTTACTAAATGTACTATAAAGTTTTCTCACCGGTGAATGATGTAGCCCAGAGCGGTTCCCAATTCCAATCCTCGTGTCCCTCGCTCTGCATATTTTACATGTCTTGCTTAGTTAACACACCCGATTCAGATAACCAGCTCGTTAGAAGTGAGCTACGTGCATGAACTGTATTCCGATTGACATGCTCCCTACACAGTGTTCTTTGCTCCCTACTCCCTGCGCAGGGGAAATCCGTTGAAGTTTACTTCATTTCGGAACATTCTATCACGGATTTGCAGCGTCTTCACACACAGACGAAACTTACTAGAGAAGTGTGAAGTGTGACATAATATACCTCTGTAAATAAATACTATTTAAATTAACATCTCACACACTTTAATGCCCTTTGTATGGAACGTATACGCTCCCTTCGAACTGGAATCGTGGCGGAATCTGGTGATGTCCACTTCGCAGGGCACTTATGGTCGAATAGAACAAACGTCGCACGTGATAAGAGATACATATGAAATGTGCAGGGGGGCGCGAGGACTGGAATTGGGAACCGCTGATGTAGCCTATTGTAGTAATGTTGTCTCTGGTATTCTGGTCTGTGAGTGTATGTGCGTTCGGGGGCGTGGCTTTGGACGGCGATTGCAGGAAGGGCGGGGCGTTTGCGTTCAGTGCTATCAGGCTAAAGTTAGCATTTTCCAAAATCTCCTACTGCACCTTCAAGAGAATAATGTGCACTTAAGTGAGAAGAAAGAAACAGATTTTTTTCCCCGTAATTTAAAATACCAGTTATACTGGCTTTTCGTATTTATTAACTGTAAATTTAACTACAGTTACTTTTTTTGTACCATTAGGGGCAGTTAAAATTATGTCATTATTTACTCACCCTTGTGTTTTTATTAAACCATATGCATTTTTTTATTAGTGAAACACAAAATATATTTTTGAACAATGCTAAATTATAGTGTCTGTCAAGCTCCAAAAAGGACAAAATGCTATAAAAGTCATACTAACTACGAACTGATAATATGCAGAATGAGAAATGCTTCACTGTTTATAGTTGTTAAGAAATAGTTGCTAGACCATCTACTTTGGTTACATAATATTATAATATTATTGTCTAATAAAATAAAGTGCAAACATTAATTTAAGTAGAACTAAAATGTTATAAATAAAATTATTTTACACACAAAAAGTAATTTTGTTGGTTTTAAAAAAATCAGACACAGGATAGAGTAGCAATTAAAAGTTATTCCAGCTAACAGAATCACTTTGATGTTGAAAGGGAATAGGATTCTGCAGGAGAATTTAATATTGCTATCTCATAAAACAACAGCTGAGGAGCTGTACAAATTGAAAATTTCAATCAAACGTGGTGTAAAACTGAGCCGGGCAGCTCTTTTTAAATGTAAGTGCTTTGGGTAGCAAGAAGGTATTCCTTATGGTTAAATGATAGTAAATTATTTTCATGGTTGCTGTTTGTACATGTACATCAAAAGTGGAAGAACACACAGGTCAATGTGCCGGAGGAGACGTGTCAACAGTAAAGCCACAGATGGTCGTGATGAGATTATCAATTCCAGTTTTCCCCTTACTTGCAGCATTATTATGCAACTCAGTAGCTGATAACTTTTAAACATCCTCAGGGTGTATCCTCTCCCTGTAGCCCAAAGTTTTCTAAGAGTAGTTTTATGTGAGTACCCTCTGGCAATCTGCATTCCCAGTGTGCAACACCACCTTCTCCCTGATTGATTCTGACGCTGCCTTCTGAGAAGAAACTATATGAATCTCCCTGGAGTTCACTCTGATGCACAGATATACTGCGGACCGGGACGCAGCAAAACCTCCTGGTCTAGAGAGGAATTTGAAAGAAGCAGAGGGAATTGAGCAGCAATTGAGGATTTTTGAGTTCAACTCTTGTCATTGACAGAATAATTGCAGCGTCATTAATACAGCAATATATATATATATATATATACAGTGCCTTGTGAAAGTATTCATACCCCTTCATTTTTTTCACGTTTTGTTATGTTGCTGCCTTATGTTAAACTG
>JAFVLL020008779.1:0-17162 GCA_021397915.2 Tor tambroides
TAAGACTGGTTTTGTGGTCCAGGGTCACAAATAAGCACAATGCAATAAGCCTCAAGTCAAGACACTAAGTATCATACACTTCCATATTAATTAAGCAAAATTTACCCACAAATCATTACATTCTGCATTACAATTAAGCATACTGTATTCTAAAAGTTTTATAACAATGCAAAAAAACAAAACAAAAACACATTTCCTGCTAAAACCGCAAAGTCACATGTTAATTTAAATAAAGTGATAAGGTAATTTGAATCAACAATGAGAATAATGAATGCATAAATGCATTACAGCAGTTTAGGAATAAACTGATAAACGTGCCAGTAAAATGCATGGATGCATAACAGCAATTTGGGAACAAAGTGTTAAACATTCCACCAGTTTCTGCATCCTAAATAAGCATGATGCAATAAGCCTCAAGTAAAGACACGAGGTATCATACACTTCCACAATTAAGCAAAATTTACCCACAAATCATTACAATTTTCATTACAATTAAGCATACTGTATCCCAAAAGTTTTATAACAATGCAAAAAAAACTAAACCAAAAAAAAAATACAAATTTAAATAAAGTGATACAGTAATTTGAATCAACATCGAGAATAATGAGAACTACAGGTAAAATGCATGGATGCATAACAGCAATTTGGGAATAAATTGTTAAACGTGTCTCCAGTTTTCTGCCTGCTAAACAAGCACAATGCAATAAGCATTAAGTAAAGACTGGAATACACAACATGACACTAGGCATCATACACTTGAACCGATTTTGCAATTTTCATTACAATTAAGTAATATTTACCCCCATATCATTACAATTTTCATTACAATTATTAATTATAACAATGCAAAAAAAAAAAGCAAACTTCTAATTACTGTAATATGAAAAAATGCTGTATTATTTATAAACCATTTTATAGTGTTTGCATTTTCATGTTAACTGAAATAAAAAGTGAATCTGTATAGATCAAGAAGATGACCCTCATTTTATGGAAAATAAAATTTCTTATTTTCTGCACATATAGAGAGAACTTGAGCGAGCGGTCCATGCTATACTGAAACTGTAATGCATTTACAGGCAGTTTTGCACACTCAACATTGAGAATAATGATAATTACAATGCCTGGATGCATTAAAGTAATTTGGGAGGAAATTTGATATTTAAATACACCATTAAATGCATCAAAGCCATCAAGGTCATTTATTTCTAGAGTGGACAAGATGAACATACAGCAGATATTTACATATAATGCCTACAGTCTTTGTCTTCCAGGAAAATACTGATGACTTGATCTTGCATACAGGTCTTACAGTATACGACTGGTTAGCACAAGATTTGTTGTAAATCTAAAATTTAAACCGAGATTGGTTATCACTTGTGCTTTATTGCATGTGGTTACAGTAAATGTTTAAACTCAATCAGACTGAGTTTCACCCATAAAAAGTGAAGTTTTTTTAAAACATGTTCCTCGCACCACAAGGCCTTCAAAATGGTTTTGTCTTGAACTTTCTGTATTTTCTTTTAGAAAAATGTGGACTACACACAGCATTTTACACACAACCAGGGGAACCCTTGCTGTATTTTTCTTGTCTCCTCTAACGTCTGCCTGGAGTTTAACGTCTCTAGCGATACCAAGCTAACCACTCAAGCCAAACTCAGGGCTGGATTTCTGCTACAGGGTTTCCATCAGGGGATCTCAGCATTGCTTTAGCATGCTTTAGAATGACACAACAAACACTCACTTACTGGCTTACAACCACATAGCATAAGACAACCACATTTCTGACTTAAAATTGGGAACATTTCAAGTCCAGCTGTCAATATATCACTGAAATTTCCAGTGTTATTATCTACAAAATTAAAATATTCCATGACAGTTCAGGTTTCATCCATTTTGACCAATATAAATGTGATCAACTATGGTATCATATCGTCATACCACAGTACTTTTAATTGTGTTGTGACCCTAAGAAAAAAACTTTGTCACAATACAACAAATGCAAAGCAGGCACTGTAACCCTGAATAATGAATCCCTCCAGAATTCAGAAACATTAAACAACATTAGACACACTTTCTGATAATCTTACAACAGCTCTTATTAGCCATAAACACAAATGACATTGTTTAGCAATTCAGTAGTTTGTGAACATTAAAAATATGACTATGAAATATTACCAAACATTAGAGATGTTCATGAACATCTAAACTAATATTCTTATATAAATGTTTGTAATTGTTAAGCGTTATCAATATTACTAAAGGAAGAGCACATAATACCTCACATTCATAACTGGGATCTTTATACTGTAATTTACAACTGATTGGCTTTGCTCATGAATTTTAAATATGTTACGTGAAGCTCGCTCAGCCTTGAGGACATATAAGCTAAATGTTCAGTTATTCATAAACATTCAATCCCTGGGCTACTGTACCATGCCATGTCTGCATGACTCAATTAATAGTCACACATTATACATTCATAGTATATCACTACTCTTTAAAACGGTTCATGGCGCAAAACGCTAAAAACAGCGATATGCCGCCGAACTAACGCAAGAATTTGCGCGCGCTTTTTATGTTTACTTAGATGGAAATGAACGAACGCTGTGAATCGTGGTGTAAAATGTAGCCTAATTTGCAACACAGTCACATGTGTTTATATTTGTATTTTTATGTGCCTTACTTTGAAGATGATGCTCTTGCGGTCGTTCTTTCTGGCACAATTTTCAATGACAAAACTAACGTGAGGAGCTGATTAGTAAAGAAAGACGCACGATAATACGGATTGAAGCCACTATAGCGAGACGCTTTATGAGCTGAGCATCCCCTTTCGAAAATTAACCATGGATTTATAATAGTAAAAGTGAAGTAACTGTGTTTTTTGTCATATTGATTACCATTTGTACAACCAAAGTTTTACTTCAAATACCATGGTCAAGGTATGGTTATTGTAGCAAAACCATGGTTAATTTGTGCCATTGTTTAACTATTGTATCCAAGGCTTTTTGGTCTTATTTGTAGTAAAACCATGGTTAAATTTCATAAGGGTTGGTTTGTTGTTAAACAAGAATACAATCCACTGAATGCACTCTACTTCTACGCTAAGGTCTATGCCATACTAATTACCCTGAACACCCTAGTAAATGCGTAGTATGATGCTAAAAACAGAAATGCCCTAGAGGCTTGTAGTATTAAATATTTTGAAATGTAAGTGGCACTCGATATATTTATAGAAATGCATAATTGTAGCAACATTTGCATTAACAAATACCACATTGTAGTCTAAAAGAAAGAAAATCCAGCTTGGGTTATTGAAGCCACACATTATCTTTATTCATCCATGTAAACACCCACGTTTACCTCTCTTAGAGAGCCGTTCACTCACAGCAGGCCTAAACAGTATTCTCCCAGTGACCTGTAATTATTTGATAGATTTTTAGAGCTAACTGCTATTTAGTACGTTTGTAAGTGCTTCCTAAACAATCAGACATAATATGGGACTAATTTAAAGAGTAAGGCAGGCAGTTTTGGCAGCACCGGAGGGGCTGGTTTGAATCAGCGGAGGCCCCTCGCTCCAGCTCTGGTTTTAAACTGTTCTTCGTGTTTGTGGAAGTGCGGCTGGCGGTCGACTGCGAGGCCTGCGAGGCAGCGCTGTTTAATTGGGCTTTGTTGTGGAAAGAAATGGGGGAGCACTGTTCACTGTGGTCACATCTGTACAACGGTGGCGACCGGAGCGAAGAGACTCACACATGTACGTATGCACGCAAAAACACGCACGACACAGGACGTCTAGTCATAAATTGTCACTAATGAAGCTGCAGTCAGGTGAATTTACTGAATATTTCTTGAATACGCACAGAGTGTGAATCAGTGTTGCAATGTGTTTGCTTTGTGTGAGCGGATTTTAGCAGCGTGTAATTATCACATTTACAAAACAGAGCTTCTGAATAATAAGATGTTGGATTTACACATGTGACTGTTTGGCTTGCAACTCTCTCATATCTTGTGGTGACATGCTGTACTCTATCTAAAACAAGCATTTTTATAATTATTGTAAAATCATAATGCAGGCAGTTTTATGAGCTCATTCTAATTGAGTTTACATGGAGTATTTGTACTGTTTGTACTTCTCAAGATACTAGATCTTGTTACTGTTGCTTGCTTTGGGTTTAAAAGACACTTCATATTCAGTAATATTATTGATTTAATGGCATTGAAACTTTCAGATGAGAACAAACCTGAACTGAACTGAGCATAATTTGAGCTTATTTGAGCTTAAACGGCGGAGTTTGTCTAATATTTGAAGTTTGCATCATTGATTCTGTTATTTTCTTGTAAATTACTGTGAAGCTGCTTTGAAATGATCTGTATTATATAGAGCACTATAAATAAATGTGACTCGACTTTACTAAAGACCTTTGTGATCCTAACAAAGGCAGATAGAAAATTATTAGAAAACAATTAAAAGGGGGGAAAACAACTTGCTTGGAGTTTTTGTCTTGTCTTGTTTTGTTTTGCTTAAAACAAGAAAAACAATATCTGCCAAGTAAGAAAAAAACTTAATTCAAAGGGAAAACAAGATTATTTTCCTTGTCCCTTTGACAGATATTTTTTTTTATCGTAAAAAAAAACAAAAAAAAAACTAAATTTCGATACTATTTGATAAAGACTAAATATCATAAGACATTATGCTTCTCAAGTAAATGTATCTTGATTAAAAAATTTTATTTATAATGGAAAACAAGACAAAGTACCAGACAAATATTAAGTAAGAAAATTATTTTTGTGGTTTTTGAAATAACATCATGAGTTACTCAAATTACTTTAAGAAAACATCTGCCAAAAAAAAAACATAAATGATATAATAACTGTAATTATCAAGAAATGGACCATAAAAAGTGCGAACAGACCAAGCAAGAGACCATGATGTCCTGAATTTCATCATCGTGCATTAGAGAGATTCCGCCCCCTTCCCTATATATTGCTCCTACTTTTCATCCCACATCTTTTCCCTCCATTCTCCACTTCATCTCTCCCCGTCTCATGTGGCGCTGATTGAACCCCATCAAAGGCTGCGGTGAGAGTAGACGGCCTGCTGCAGCTCCAGCCTCTCGCAGCCTAATGAGACACACACACACACACACACACACACACACACATGCATGCATGCATGCATGCATACAATTCCAAACAAGTGAGTGTAAGACATTACACTGATGCACACAAGCACACGCTCACAGCTTCTTGATGTAAATCTTTTATGCAATGCACTGCAAGAAAAATCATACTCAATCTTTTTTTTGTCTTGTTTTATAGTAAAAAATATCCTTAAAATATGATGCATTTACCTAAGAACAATTACAGTATATTAAAACTGGTTTTTGGAGAAAATTTGTTCATTTAAGTTTATTTTTCTTGCATATATGATGTATATGCATGCAATGCACATGCACATGCAATGTCTCAAAACAAATCTTCATATTTTACACAACTGGGCTTCTCAAGTAATGTCTTTTCTTCATTTATCCACTCTCATCAGTGGTTTCTCTCTCTCTTCTTGCCATGTCTCATCACACTCCTGCAAAACCACAGCTCTCTTCAGAGTCTTTTCCAAACCAGCCTGGCGTCTGTCTCCCTCTTACTAACACCCCTCTGTGTGAGTGTGTGTGTGTGTGTGTTCTTACATATCAAAATATAGCCCCAAAAAGTATTTCGACACTAATGTCACACTTTAAATTTTTTTTAATATTTTTACATTAGATACAAAGTATCAAAGCAAAAAGAAGCACAAACACAAGCAAAACATTTAATGAAAGTGTGTTGGGTTTAAAATGCTAGATGTACTGTTGAAGGTGAAAACAGTCAGTACTGTGTTAGTTTGTGGATGATGTTAGTTTATGAGATTCTTTATGCCTGTGATTTTGAATGACTTCAAAACCACCTGATTCAAACACAAGCGACATTAATGAAGAGAAAAGCTTTTGAAACACACAGATACAGATCAAATCAATCACTTTTTTATTTGTAACTTCAGTGTCCAAATACATTCTGCAGCTCCTGTATCGACTGTTGTGCAAATTATGTAAAGAGCTGCACAGTAAACATAAATTATGAAATATATTACATTCACAGATACAACTTTATATACGTAAACAAATAAATACAGAACATTCAGGTTCTTGCATTTACAATTATACACACACCAGAATACAAAATTCAACAACATCTAAAAATATATCATATACACAGTTACTAATTGCAAATTGCCTTACGATTTGTTTATATGCTATTACAGCACCTCTAAGTGGTCAAACATTAAAATTGCGATAGTCATAGTCTAGTGGTGCTGTTGTGGTAAAATTGATTTGAAGATTGAGGTATATAAAAATGACAGAAATATCACTGTATCTTTGTTTGTTTTTTTATTTACATATGTATATTTACAAAGTTAAGATTTGTTGTAACAAATTTAATGCTAAATGTATTGTCTTCTTTATTAATTCATGTTTGAGTAATGCAAACTTGAAACTTAACAAAAATGCTGAAATTAAAATAGATAAATACAATATAATTTCCAAGACTAAAACAGACTTAAAAATTAAAGATGTTTAATATTTAATTAAAAGTTAATATATGCTAAAGTGCCATTCAAGAGTAGTTATTTCATGACATTATAACAGATCTGACAGCGCAGTGTTCCCTGGTGTAAATTTTTCACAATAGTAAAGCATAAATAATAAGTAAATGTAGAGTATATAAGTGCACATTTAACACCGCTATAAAGCAAATGCAGCTACAAAAATAAAACTGCATGAAGCACATCATCTTCTAGCAGTTCTCTTCATTCCCAGACTTCTAGTGGGTTTTTGAACCTGGATGTGCCGGGCGGGATTCACTACACATCCTTTCTCCTTATAATGATCCAGAAGTCTTCTCCACAATGCACTGCACTGCAGCAAATTCTCATTACCTGTCAAAATAGTAGAATTAGGCCACTGTAATCCAAGCATCAAACATAAAACTGTTGATAATTATAAACTACATAACATATTAAAAGGAGGTTTAGTGTTATTATAATGGCATTTGACATATTAACCCTCACACTATTAACATGAATTGTACACACACACACACACACACAAAAAGATTAACATAAATTATATTATATCGTTTTGAAATTATTAGACCCTTATAGGACCTAACAATACTCATAATGCTTAAGAGACAAAAATGTGATGTGTGCATTATTTTGCATTATTCAAATAACTTGCAGGTGTTCAAGTTATCAAATCATTCACTCATTATTGACTCCCAAAAGCCTAGATGGTGTAACTAACCAATGATGCACAGGCCTTCTTGTGCCCTGGTAATGCCCACGTTAACTTGGTGTGGGTCCATGATGAATCCAAGTCGATTTATTATCCAGGATTTGGTTGGTTGTGTTTCTATGTCAGCTTTGGGACAAGAGCGCACAGTTGACATGATGACATATTTCCATTCACTTCCTGTGGTCAAACAAACAAAGGAGAAAACATCAGAATTAATTTATTTAGAAACAATACCTACATGCCATTGTCAAAACATGCAACCATAATAACAATTTATCAATTATATTAATACCTTGTATCTTTAAAACAATAAAAAATTCCTTTATTTTTACAAAGAGAGCAAAATAATGGTAATTGTAATGTTCTGTCATGGGTCAAGGTTCAGTGTTAGTTGTTTTAGTCATATTTAAGCAAGGTCATGCTTATTGATGTTCGATGTGACACTGTTGTAAAATGGCATTTGTTAAAATTGTTATTACCTTGACTTTTCATGATGGTGTTGACTGTGATGTCACTTATACCCTTATCAATCAAGGTGTCCCTAATATGTGACACTTGAGCATTATATGGTGTGAGAATGGCAATGTCCTTTGTCTTTATCCCAGCCTCAGTCAAAAGAATGGCGATCCGCACCTGTTAAAAGATTATGACATTTTGGAATAAACTGATATATAATTTTAAAATATATTCTTAGGTGGCATTTTGAATTTAGAACAATAAATTCTTTGTGGCAAAATGGGTGAGGCTTCGACATTTAAATAATTCTTTATTTACATATTTAATTTTCTGTACCTAAGACATTTGACGCATCTTACTGTATTAATGTAAGAATCTTTGTAATTAATATAACTTTTTAAATTAAAAAAGGTACTTTTATTATATCTCCAGTAGTTTGAAATTTGAATGTTACTAAAGGGAGCGCGCCTTAGGGAGGAGTCGTTATGTCTCCTAGGAAACGTAACTGCCAATTTTGCCGAACAACGGCATCGACTGAAGAAAAGCGTAAATGTAACGGTCTCGGCATCTTTCGGAGTTATTAGGTAAGTAAGTTTATTTATATCAGTGTTTTGTGAAAATAACAAAATTAACACAGTGTTTGACCATTATTTAGAAATGGCTGTCATGTTTTACATTTTTTTTTGACGGATATGTCTCAAGTTGGTCGAAGCCACCCGTTGTGCCAGGTTAAATATTATTTTTCTCCTTTGAGACCATATTTTAACCATTTTGTTAGTCGTAGTGTCCGTTTTGAATCTCAAGATGGCGCCAATTAGCTATTCTAGCTCCGAGCTCGAGTTATGAAAATATAGATGGAGTCATATGAGACACAAAAGAAGCAGTTGTATGTTAAATATTCAAATGACTCATCATCAGGAGCGATCCTACAATAGAGCCGGTGTATATTTAAAGCTTAGTCTAGATACAGTCGAATTTAAAATATATACTCATTAATTAATCTACAACACTTCTCTCTTACCACTTCTTCCGCCTCCTCCAAATTTGCTTTTGAATTTTCATTCCCCCGTTCAGTCCGGACCACCAGACTTTTCTCCTTTCCTTCAACATGGCCAAAAACTATGTATGTTTGCCTTGATTTAGCAAAGAAGAGACTTGCTTTGGATGATGTTTTAGTTTTTAACTTTCCTTCATAGAACTCCTTAGATGGAAATTCACAAATGTCTTCTTGCTGAAAGAAACAATATATGCAACAGAGAAATTTAATTTGAATTAAGTGAAACTACTGCTGTTTAGATCATTGTTAAATATCACTAGATAAAAAATACTATTAATGAATAAAAACTATACATATAAGTAAAAAACAAACTGAACAGCAGTTTATAGACAGCTTTTGAAAGCGAAAAACAGCATCAGACAGATATATTACAAATACAGTATTAGAGCTATTATTTTCTTTTAATAACTATTACATCTATATAACTACTTTTGAAAACTATTATCTTTTATTATTTAAATAGCTATTTATTAATTTATTACCATTCTGTACTGAGTGTCAAGTAAGAGTGCTTTCTCCATGTAACGTTCGAAAAGAGATTTGCTCATTCCCAATCGCTCCACCACATCACAGTGGACTACAGGTTGCAGCTGCATATGATCGCCCAGAAGAACAATCTACAACATGAAATTAGTAGGATATTAAGAACCTAAAAGTAGATTCAAATATGTTGCATCTTTGTTCAGTGCAAATGTAATGAAATTAAAGTGCTAATATCCAAATCAGGGTTTGTCTGGAAAGAACATTGTTTTGGAGTCGTACCTGCTCGGGCTTATGAGCCACTAGTGGAATAAAGGCTTCAGGTTCAGTTGCCATGGCACATTCATCAATGATGATCTGTTTGAAGTCCAGGACTTTAGCTAAGGCAGGGTGTGAGGCTGCTGTGCAAGTGCACAAGATGACATCATGCCGCAGTAATTCATGTTTTCGAGCCTCTTGGAGGGTGTCTTTGTAGCTTTAAAAAAAGTTGTTTTTTTAAACTTGAAATTTGCTTTATTTCTATGAAATTGTGTCCAAAAGTTTCAAACAATAACACAGAATCAAAAAGAGATTTGAAGTTAATGAGCCATACATACAGTTTTTTTTCTTCATCAGTGAATTGATCTCCTCTTCTAATTTTCAGATCAAAAGCCAATATTCGTGTGGAATATGGATTGCCATCCTTTCGAATCAAGTGGTGTAGTGCAATGGAACTAATAATACAACAACAACAACACATCTGTTAGTGGAAAGCAAGGTTTAGATTTATAAACATGCATATTACATTGGCAGTTAGTATCTAAACTCAGATAAGTGATAGATGGTATTTGGCAAATACCTAAGCTCTGTGTTGGGTTTTTCGCCTCTTTTAGAATTGCGTGACAGCTTGAGATTGCAGCCTAGGTAAGGAAATTCCAACATCTCCATCTGATCGCTGTAGATTCTGAGAGGTCTAAGTTGATTTCGAAGTTTTAGGAGATGACCTGCAACACATTCATATAAAAAGCAGATGCAGTGATTCTTGGTCAGGTAATCTTCTTTATAATTAAATTGTGTAATTTCTGCTTCACTAATGGCACCAAACTGATAAAATGGATAATTGGCTATACAGAAAATTTACCTGCAACAACATCAACAGACTTATTTGAGGGGCCACAGTACAGAACAGCTGTCTTTTTTTGTGAATTGGTGGCAGGAGGCTGTTGGATGTTCTTCAGCAACCAGTATACAATATGGACACCAACAACCGTTTTTCCAGTCCCTGTAAAAATTCATAACAATAATATAATAGAAAAGGAATGGAAATTACAATAGCCTTATAAGGCCAAAGAAACCAAAGAAAGTCCAAAAATATCTCTCACCTGGTGGTCCTTGGATAAGAGTCAATGGGTTGGTCAGTGCTTCTCTTATAGCTTTGCACTGACTGTTGTTTAGATGGGAAAACCCAGAAGGGAGATAATTGTCAATCTCAAACCTGGCTGGCATCTGCTTTGAAATGTTGCATCCTTTGAGGAAATACAGTGTTAAACAAAATGAAACTACATTTAAATTGATAATTTTTTAAAAAGATGGCTAGTGAATCATTAGTTTTAATTGTAGATTTTGAAATATAGACAAATAAGCAAAACATTATAAAGAGGGAGTAAAAGTCAAACTGTTTTACCTCCTTCAGAGTTGATTTTCCTCCCCATGGCGATATTTTTTACATGTTTGTTGGCTTTGGTTAGACTGTTAATTGCATCCTCTTTGCGCCTGCAAATGAAATTAAAAAAGCTAAGTATACATATATTGTTTGAAGATGTGATCATAATCTAAGGATGCCCATAAAACAATACAGCAAACATAAATAGAACATTTTTAATAAGCTATAGTGTTTATCATTTGTAGTCTTACACATCTGGCAGAAGCTTTGGAATCAGCTCCAGAGTAAATCTTGTCCTCTCGCAGAATATCGCTTCTGGAATATTTGTCATGGGCATGTGGTTAATCTGAAAATCAATTTGTAAATTCTTCGGTTCTTTTGATTCTGTTTCTTCAACTTTTGTAATTATGCCATGGGCCACCCAAGTGACAGAAGGAATATCCATGAGAGCTGTGCACTGAGAGGGACTGCTCTGACTTTGGTGAATCTTAGTTCGAATGCAGAGGAAACTGTTCTTGAGGTCACATTCAATGGACCACTGAGACTTTTTGTCAAGTGGAAGAAGAAAAAAACCCTGATACATTTTTTGAGGAGAGATTTTCCATTTCAGAGCTGCATCTTCAATAAGAATACTTTCATTTTCAGCCACAGCATTGGAGGCTGACTCCATTTCACACAAAGGTTTCCATATTGCCTGATAATCCATGTATGTGTTGTATGTATTCCTTGATGAGTGGAATGCATATTTTGAAAAACACTTGATTGGATCTCTGACATGCTCCAAACAAATCTCAAATTTTGGATGCACAACAAACAGCTGAATTGCTGGTGTCATTAGTTCTCGAAAAGTGGCTGTACCTAGCTGTACCTCGACCACCTCACCTTGCTTTATTCTCAGTGATAGTTTGGCATAATGCTCAGCATGCAGGGGATCAGATTTTTCTGAACTTGCAGCATTTCTCAGTCTTTCCTGGAATTGTCTTGAATTGATTCTTGAGCTGACATCAAGCTCCTCAATCAGGGGAAACAATCTGTCCCAATTTTCCTCTGTGAGAGCAGCTGCTAGGCATTTCCAGGTCTTTGTAGAGACATAGGCCATGACTGAGTTTGGAGTTTGTTGTTTCACTTCAGCAAGGATGTGAGGATTGGAAAATGAATATATCCTTCGCACCCATTTCAAGATCATGCAGTTGTTGGTTTCATCAAACTGTGGTTGATCTGCCAACTGAAGATCCCTGTACATAATGTCTAAGTTTTCTGATATTGAGGTTCTGTTAAGTGGGAAGGATAATCTGAAGTTTGTCCCTGATGGACTGAGTTCCACAATGTATGCCACCTTCCTTTCACTTTGGGTTGACAGTTCTATTGCAAAATGTAGAGCATTTGCTTTCCTCTCATATGCTGACTGTTGGTCGTTTTTTCTGGAAAATTCCATACAAGATAGGTCAATGTCATGAGCTGTGTACCTAACATTTGTGTTGTCAATCACTGAATGAAGAAGGCGCTGTACAATAACATCTATATATCGGCGCACTGGAGATGAGGCCCATGTGTAGCTGTCAAGATCTAAATCATAGTGCCCAATTCTTGAGACATGTGTTGAGTTTGAACGTAGAATACATGCTTTGTGAAACAGTCTCCTAAATGCAATAGCAAAAGGGAGAAGTTGGGGGTGAATCTCATCAGTTGCAATAAAATCAATTATTTTGTAGATATTTTTCTGCTCTGCTGCTGTCTTCAGGCATCTTAAAACAGATTTTAAGATGGGGAAGGCTTCAGAATCAGAAATGTCAGCCTGAGGGTTTGGCATGGCTCTGCGGTGGATCAAACCTTGGTTATTCAGTTCATGAGACACATGTTCACTCTTATGAATTTGACTTGAGAAGTGAACTGATAGTGGAATCAGGGAGGCATTTTTGTCAAAAAGGTCAGCAAGCTTTTCACTTTTTGGCCTGTCCTGGCATCTTAGTGGAGTTATGCTCCTTGTTGTTCCATCAAGCAGAAGATGTTCAGAAACCATGTGGTTAAACATGATCATCAACTCTTCCACCATTATGTGAGATTGCCTTCTTCCGAGAGTCACGTCCTCATCTGGCATTTTGTAGCACCAGTCGTCCTGTTTCCTCAATCTCCTGTGGACCTCAGCAAAGGTCCATGCTCTCACAAGGCAGATTTCAAGTAGGTCAGAAGGCTGACAATTGTTTTCAAGGATGTCCTCAGCTTCATCATAAGAAAATTTCCTCTTGGAGTGAATGACAGATTTGCAAATTAATTTTTCCATTATGTGGTTTGTCTTAGTATCCACTTGTATTATCATGGAAATGGCTCGTCTGTCTTGGTTAGGAATCAAACTGAAAAAATTGGCACTCAGTTCTTTAGGGAACATGTGTATTGGGTCCTTTCCACGTGGATAGAATGTAGTACACATCTGTCTTGCATATTTGTCTAGTTCGCTGTCTTTAGCCACAAAGCTGGCAACATCAGAAATGTGAACTCCTATTTCATAGCACTCACCTAAATCCCGTACACTGATTGCATCATCAAGGTCTTGTGAATCTGCGGGATCAATGGTAAATGTTGGGAGCATGCGAAAATCTATTCGCCCATCTTCAAATAAATCAAGACTTTGTAAGTCTTGCATCTGTGTTTTTAAAGATGAAGAAAGTGTCCTTCTCAACTGGAACTCAATGTCAAGAACCTTCAATCCATCTTCTAAAGTTGTTATTTTTGGAAACTGTCCCACAACAATCCCCAAAGGATATTTGCAAACATTTCTCCACTTAAGCACTTTGACAACAAAGAGATATTTTCTGTGTGCCTCTTCATTGATTTTGATGAACTTCTCTACTTTGAGGTTCTCAGGATTTCTTACAGCAATGTGGTTTGGTTTGTCTTTCCAAAATGGTGTGTAGATTTTGGAGATGCATTTGTTGATAGGTGTCATCACTTGACTGTCATGTCTTTCAAGGCTGCAGACAAATTCTTTTACAATATCTGCACTTTCAAGGATGTTGACTACTCTTCCTATGGGAGGATTTGATATCTCACTTAGGATCTCCACTATTACCTTGTCTCCAGGAAATGCCTGTCCGATATTCTTTCTACCCTTGATATCAATTCTCTGAGTCGGCTCATCAAGTGGTCTTGCATAACCACGATCATAATATTCTATGATCAGCTCACAGTGTTTGTGTATGGTAGAGTTAGTGAAAAATTGCTCTTCTTCTAATTCTGTAATTTGGTTGTTCACAGTACTGACAACCTGCTCATGTTGAAAAACTGGAAACAAGCCCTCCTCTGTCAATGAAACGTTGATGTCTTTGCTCTCATCAAGAAGCTCTTGAAGTATTGGGTCTTCTATGTCTGGTATTTCAGATGTAGTTGATTCACTATCACTACTCTCTTCATTCTCACTTCTGCAGAGCTCAGATATCTCAAGGAGATCTTGTTTCAAAGAATCCAAGGTAAAGTCATGGGCACTTCCCTTGTTGATGCAATCCTCTATGTATGATGTCCATAGTCTCCAGCACATACCAAACTGATGGCAGCAAAGTGCAGCTGCATCTCCAACAACAAATATTTGGGATTGGGCTCTTGTCATAACTGTGTTCAGCACTCGCATGTCATTGAAAAACTCAAGACAGGTCCGGTTTGTCTCCAATAAACTGTCCTTGGTGTGCACAGTGGAAATCACTATTACTCTGAACTGTTTTCCTGAAAAATATGGGGGAAAAAAACCAATATGCTCTGTAAATCACATGCATTGATACTAGTGTGTTTGAACATAATCATGGCATAGTATTACATTTGAGTAATGCATCATCTTTACCTTGCACATTTTCAGCATTCTCCACAGTGAAACGGGGCAGTCTAAGCTGACGCAGTCTTTGCCTGATTTCCAACACCTAAAAAACCAAAGAGGCAAAAGCATCTGGTATAAATACACTTACATGAATCTGATACAATAGCAAGATGCCATTAATAAAAGCATAATATAAACTGGTAACTAGCAATTGGTTTGATACCTGTCTGCCTTGAGAAAGGACACAGACTGATTCTGGATCTTTATCACCCCACTCTTGAGGCCATTCATCCATTATTCCTTGTAAAATGTCAACAACGCTTAGAATTTGTTCCGCATTGAACCAGGACATGCTTGTTGGGTCCAAACAGCATTCTCCTCTTACATGATGGAACTGCAAGGCATGCTGGTGTGGATGAGGAGGCACATCTCCTCTAGCCTTGATTACATCACTCTTTCCCACATAAAAATGTGTTGATACAAAATCCACAATGTCCTTTGTGGAACGGTAGTTTTCACTGAAAATGATTCGGCTTTGTTTGGCAATGTCACTGTTTTCAGCTTGGTAGTAATAGAAGAGGCGATTGAGCATGGTACGTTCTGAACATTTGTCTTGTTTCACAGAGAAGAGCTTTGGTCCCATCTGCATGTGATCTCCTGCTAAAACAACACGCGTATTTTTACCAGCTAAGCCCAGTGCCATAAGAGCCTCACACTCCAACATCTGAGAAGCTTCATCAATCAGAATGTGGCTGAAGTAGTTTTCAGGGAGGTTCATGTCATGGAAGAAACGAGCCAGAGCAGTTGTTGTTATGATGATTCTTGTAAAATCTAAAACAGCTTTATCAGGAAACTCAAACTGATTGCCATCTCTGGATAAATGGCAGTACTGTAGAGTGATGATATCAGTAGATCTGGGATTGCTTTCCTTTGCCTTGATTCTCAAAGGTTTGGCTTCATGATGAACAGTTGCAAATTCATGAAAATGACCTTTTACATAAAGATCAGCAGAACTGTATCAAGAAAAAGAGAAATAACTGTAGCTTACAATGACTGCATTAAACGATTACATTTTCAAACACTTCCAAAATGACACTGGCTTCAAGGTATGCATTTTTATGAGTTTATGCATTCCCCAGAAATCAATTCCAAGACTTTCATATTATTCTGAGTGGGTAGTTTTAGAAGGATGTAGGGCTGCCCCCTAAGAGTCGACTAACCGTCAATCGACGAGAAGAGGCTTGGTCGACCAAAATTTTATTAGTTGCAGAAAAAAATCCACAGGAGGTGGCAAAGTCATGCAGTCCATGATGGACAGATCATTAACGGCTGGTCTATGTGGAAATATAGTACATTGGGCAGGACATCCAAACGCTCACCTATCATTCATTGACCTCAAATATGGCTTTTCATCTGGAATATGTAAGTAGTAACAACTATACATGGCCGCTCAATGTAATATTAGCCTAGAAAAATGTGCGTTATTCCAGTGTTTGTGCTGAGTGTGGAAGCTGGACAGTAGCGTGCTCACTGCATGACAGATGGGAGGCACAGGTGCAGTCAACTTGCTCTTAAAATACTCTATTTTTGGTCATACAGATAAAAGTAATACATCTTCTGAATCTGTAAATATTCTATGTTTATTTGTGTGCACTCAGAATAACAACAAAACTTTTGTAAAATAATTAAAGCAGACAGGATGTGCTTTCTGCCGTCTTGGTCTCTGCGAACTTGAAGCTCTGTGTATACTTGCCTTACAGACATGAAAAATATATCTATAAAGAGTGAAATCTCTACTTTTAAATGAAACAATTCAAGTGGAAAACAAATATTCTCAGATAATGTAACCCAGGGGTGGGCAAACTTTTTGACTCGAGGGCCACATCAGGTTTCCACATCAAGTGAGGGGCTGTGTAATATGTTTATGACAAATGCAGCTTTGATTTTTATTTTTTTAATTCTAAATTGACACTCACTTACTATTGTACTGTATATATACTTGTACATACATGGCAGTTCTATTCTTGTACCATCTCTACCTTATTTTTTATGAGCACTTTATGACACAGAGATAAGCTGCATTGGTGAACAAGTCGATTGATGTATAAGACACATGTAAAATAAAATGTTTACAAACATTAGAAACATGTATTTATATTCCCCTCACTCCACAAAAAATCCTATAAATTTAGCAGTGTTCAGAATAGAAAAAGGAATGAAAATATAAGTAAAAAAAACAAACACAAATAGTGGCATTCACTATAAACATATATTATAAATGCCCAGCTTAAATATTTAAAGTGAAACTGAAACTAGCGGCGTGGTTGCTGGAAAATGCACAATACAAACTCAAAACAAACTCACTTGCTTTTTCTCATTAGTCACCAATCCTAATGT
>JAFVLL020008781.1:0-15379 GCA_021397915.2 Tor tambroides
GAGAGGCTGGCACTATTATTGTGGTCAGAATAACACACCAAGAATGCAAACAAACACACAAATGTGTGTTTAACAGATGCTGGACTCATTGAAACCACGCACATGCCATAAAATAAAACGGAAAACTTTGTGAATTAAATAAGCGGTGAACTACACGCCTTGTGTGTTGATGACGTGCACTCAAAAACTACAAACAACGGAAAATGAATTATTATGGTGAGAGTCCTTTGAAGATATTAGCAATTAGACCGATGGCAAAAGAGGATGTCTGGGATATTTTCAGGCTGCTCCAAAAATCCTGGATCCACACCATAACTTTCATTACATTCTGCGAAAAAAAAAGCCTTTATGTGAAAATGATTGCAATATGTTTCATAGTGAGATTAAACCAAACAATTAAGCTATTCTGGATTGGTTTTCACAGAGCCATCTGTTTGGATGTTTCCTCAAACTGGGAGCCTAATCAGCTATTCATATGTAGACTGTCATTGGGCAAAGCAGACCCAAAAAATGAGATGCCTCCAATGAATCGCAATCACAGATTTGTGCCAGAGTTTTCTCGACGCGCATGGCGGCCCGGAAAAAAAAAAAACCCATTCCCCCAGCCAAAATAAAGCGAACACATGTCCAGATTTTATGATCATTATGTTCAGCTACTTAATGAGTTGATCTTTTGGCATTTTCTGCATCACACTGCACTGGCTGATATGCTAGCAGAGAAGGAAGCTAATTATATTGAGAAAAATAATCTTATTCTGTAACAAACATGGCTGCAACGCTATGTCACATTTGTTTGAATTACATGCGAGGCAGACTCAAAGATTGGAGAGGGCTGAACTGGGACTGACGACCAGCATCGTAAACACAGACACAGACGACGTAAACATGTCACTAAAATTCAAGGCCGTAAAATGCAACTGAACACTGTCTTTCTCACAGGAATGCTTGTTTACGGCCTTGCACTTTCCACAGTGACAAAGACAAAAATGGAACATACCAAGCAAGCAAAATTCCCTCTTTTTATGCCCACACACAAAGTGACAGCTTAGCACTTCAGCACAGGTCTCTTCTCACTGACTACAACAAGCTCTTTTAGCTTCTTTACAACATACTCCACTTATGCAGATCTTTCTTTGTCATTTTCGCATTTAAACGCATCACTGATAGATTTCCCAAACCACCTAGGCTGATTGTAGATTCCACATTATTTTCTTCAAATCTGTTTTGCAGGTTTGGCCCTCTGGGTCTGTGGAACGAGCAGTGACAACAATAATCATTCTTCCAGCATAATTAACAACAGTTCTGTGGGCTTGGAGATCATGACCGGCAATCATTCTGGACTAGAGGTGTGCTGATTACACTTTTTCTTTCCAGATCCAGAGTAACGATCCAGTGCCAGTGCTCTTTTATTCACTGTACACCTCGCTGTGGTGAACTGACGAGGGCTACACAAGCCTGCAACTACATTAAATAAGAAAAAGAAACGTGTAAGAAAGAATCCTGCAGCATAAACAAACAAACAAATCAACCAGGGGTTTTCAAACTTTTTAATGCCAAAGACCCCAGGTTTTGTTTTGGAACCCCATAGGCAGCTATATATATGATGTAGTTTGAAATGCGATATTAAAAATTTTAAAAATTGGCGTTTAATTTGTCATTGTACTAAAAGCACAAGGAATTCTTTTAAAAAAATATGCCACAAAAATAAAAATGTAACTGTGTTTAACACAAATTTACAAATTCTTTGTACAACACTCTTACAATAAATACTGATCCTTTTTATTTATTTATTTTTTTTTTTTCTGAAATTTTCTGTGGACCACCTTGCATCCCTGAATTAAGCTACTGGATTATGCAGCATTAACAGTAACAGTGAAAATCCAGTGGAAAATCCTCAGTCCAGTTTTTCTGAATATAAATGTAACCCGTTTATTGGAAACCTGGTTAAATTCATAACCAAATGTGACACACTGATTTCAATATGCAGAATGAAGAGGAACGAATGTTTTTTCTTGGAAGAACAACTTCACTTTTAGTCTGTTCCTCATAAAGCTATCAGATGACTGTGAATATCGCATAGAAGTCATATGACTGCATTAATGATACTTTTATGGTGTTATTTTTATTTATTTATTTTTTTTAAGGAGCAGGATCAGTCACGTCTGGTATCCAGCTATTGGATGCCAAAAGAAATGTGGCGTTTTGTGATAAAGAACGATAGAGAATCACTGATAGACAGCGTCATTTATGGTCTGCAAATAAATTGGTCCTGTGCTACAGTTCCTGTGTGAGTGTTTGGACAGTATATTATGTATTTAATATCCACATACGGGAAAATTATACGTGGACATGTCCATAAAGTCAAAGCAAACAAACCGAGCAGATTTTCTACCACATGATGGAAGGAAGTGAGATGAAACAGCCCACATGTAAAATGGTCTTATATAATGAATGTGTGTTTGTGTTTATGATTGTGTAGTTGAGTTGTACGGTGACCTGTAGAGTGGTAATGAACAGTAGCCTGAGCCACAGAGCCTGTCTCTTTAGATATGCACACATGATATGCAATTAAAAACTCTATTCACATTCCAGTGAGGCTGTCAATCAGAAGCAAATCCTTTTTGACAGTAGCCAGTGAACCGTGCCAGCTAGCCACTGAACAGGAACTCAAACAGTAATGGCTTTTGTTACCAGCAAAACCAAATTTGGATGCAATTAAGTTGACCATAAATGAGAATATATGGATATTGTGGAGACTAGACAATAATTGGATCTTGCTGTGTTCATTTTTTCTTTCAGCAAGTGTACATTTTAGTTTATTAACTGACAATTGGTTTAGCACCTGCTGCCAAGATAACAGTAAGAAGCTACTAGAAAATAGAAATATTAAATGTTCAGACTTAACATACACATTAAAAAACGTCAGTCTTTTGCAAAGATATCTGCCAAGTGTGGCTAGTATGAAGAAAACAATATCACATCAGAGATGTGCAGCACTTCTTTGTGCTGTTGTGCTTGGAGCTTGAACTAGGCACAACATGAGCAAAGATCACAGCCTATGTCAACATCTCACATTTATGACAATCCACCCATGTGTGACTGGCCGGTGTAATGTTGACATATGCTGTTGACATAGGAAAAACTCCCAGATATCCGTCAGTGGAAGGCCATCTCTGTTTAAAGCAGGAGAGCGAGCCATTTTGGGAGTTACAGTATGTTTCAAAACTATTCAAACATGAAGGGGTTAAAGAAACACAAAACACAAACCAGGTATCCAGTTTTTGGCTTTCATTTATATTTCATAACAATACATGGATCTTTCATAAATTGTGTCTGAAACTCTATGGTTTTTTCAACAAATGATCAGTGAAAGGATGCGCTTAACTTTCAGAAAATTAAATTTTAAATTAAATTAAATATTGTATGAACATTTTACTTTATTAATGTAATATGAATTTTGAAAGAGGTTTGTGATTTTTCAAATTGCATTATTTAAAATCTACATATAGCAATAAAGCAGTGAAAATGAAATATTTAAAAGAAGAAACAAATAAATAAATAAAGATAAATTCATTTAAGACATTCAATGGGGGAATACAGAGTTTGATGTGTTTAAAGCTACTTTTCATGCTAAGTTAATTTTATGACTGTTTACCAAACATAGCTAATAGTTCTGTCTCTAATGGTTAAAAATCTATACATTTTAAAGTTGAAAAAAGGCAGCTGTTGCCAGGTAACAGTAAAAACTATGTATTTAATTAACTCATATAATGTTCATACCGACCTAGTTTGGTACTTAAAATCTGTTTTATACCTTTATAATATACTGACAACCAAAGTTTATCACAAGCTTTTTGCACAAGCTTAAGTAGCCTGAATACTAGTATACTGTATAGAAAGTGCACAGTGACATTCACACAAATACCATCCAGGTAACATGATTCGTGGACTATATACTTCAGTTTGATCCGAGAACAATAAAAATTTCAGATTTTTGTGCACCAAACCACTTACCATTATGACATCACATGAACGATACAACATCAAATACAAACAGACTGCTGCACGCATTGATTTCCTCTCACATTTAGGAGTGTGGTTTGATCGGTGCTCTAAAGGCCGAGGCTGGAGGGGGGCACGGATGAAATGCCCACTCAGTCTCACCCTGTCATCACATCACTCTTTCTGAGAAGCAGTGACCTGGTAAACAGAGATTACCAGTGCAAGCTCCTCTCTCCTTCTCTCTGAGTTAAATCAGCTTCTACATTCAGTGCTCAGATGATAAGTCCGTTAGCTCCTTTGTTTAAAATGCACATGCGTGTAATGATCATTGCAGCTGGAGTTGTAGAAGGACTTTGGGGGGGGGGGGCTAGTCAGTTTTAGAGTGGGGTTTGAGTACTGCTCTTGACTAACGAACACAAAAGACAGCGTATTATGTCAGGGTCGACATCCTGGGACCCTCTGACATCCAGGACCACCAAAGATCTCAGTAATTTCTACTTAATTGAAAATGCCTGTGGCTAAGACACACACACAGCAGACTTTATATTACAGAGCATGGCCCATGACAGCAATACATATTTGAGATATCTAATTTCTCATCCGTTTTAATATAATCTCACTTCTGAAACAGGAATGTACCAACATTTTTACAAAGACATCAAAACAGACAGAAGATTCAGGAGACTCTTACCCATAATTGTAATCAAGAGAGCCTGAATTTAATTTTGCAGGTTTTCCACTGACAAATGTTTATAGGTGTCTGTCTTGAGACTCAATGTAAAAACTAATGAAAGCCATATGTTCGCTGGGTATAAAAATGTACGTCAATAAAAATTCATAGGCCTGCTCTGCTCACCAACTCTATTATTTGCTGTTGCTTTAAATGCATAGGCAATTCAATTCTCTTGCACCAGCCAAATTCATTCATACACTGAAACAAAAAAATAGTGTAGAATTTACTTTGAAAAAAGAAATGTCAACTAACAATGAACTAAACTAAACTAAACATTTAAAGTAATAAAACTGAAATAGTATTTCTTTGCAGAATGCATTTCATTTACCTGCCGTTTTCTACTGTAAACATCATTCAGCCTTGTAGGTACTAAACCCAATTAGTTAGATCAGACTTCTGCTATCCCAAGACTTGACAGTGCACAAGATTGTAGACTGTAAACAAGCAAAACCTGTGAAATCTGGGAACATACAAGCTCTCACCATTCCTTAAAACCACATCAGCAACGGACTTACAAGACAATGAGTCATGCGTAGTGTTGCTCAGCTTGCTTGCATTATCTCATTGGCTGTAATAACTTTCCGAGCCTGCAAACTCCATTAAAGCAGCGACAGGCACCAGCTGAAAGTCATTAGGCATGAAATAAATCATTGACTTTGATATAGGTCGGCTTCAGCAGAGTAGTTTTGTTGGCCATTAATGGTCAGGGGCTGCATCTTTGCCGGTTTTCATAATCCCAAACAGACTGTAATCCAATCCTACCCATGATGCCACTCTCTCTCTCTCTTTCTCTCTCTCTAGAGTACCCCTCAAGACCACTCTTGACTTCCTTAACAGCAGCGCTCGTGTATTAAAGCACACATCTGAGGTGCAGATTCGGATTCAAAGAGTCCTCTACGGGGTCTTCAAATTCAAATTTAATTGCTTTTGCATTTATTTGCTTGCCAAACACTTTCTTAGCAAACCGACACAGTGTCTTGTGACAAAAATGCCAGAGGAGGTAGAATGATAAGCACAGGGCGATAAGAACCAAACTGTATGGCGCTGTAAGCGTGGAGCATTAGTGTGTTCAAAGTTGCTCGGTTTTTTTTCTCCTCGCAGCAATAACTTCAGACTCGAAACGTGTACCTTTCACGGCACAAAAAGCATCATGCTAGACAAACACAGACTTTCCTGCATTTACACATTTTGCTGAACTGCAGAAAATCCACAACAAAGTGCACTGCAACTGAACGCTTTTAAACCAGCACATGTCTCCGAGGCTCGGGAACTAAAATCCATAGTGTATGAATAAAGATACAGTGCTCGTTTTTATATCTATCTGTCCACATCAAACAGAAAGTCTTCTGGGATCTGAGGAGAGCAGGTAATCAGATGGGGGGCTTTGTGCACAGACTGAATCAGTCCCACTGGCAGCGTGACCCCCGTTTAGCCACATACCATCAATTTCTATTTGTTCTGTAGATACCACACACCACTGTCACAATCTCACTTGTTTGCTCTGCTGTGTACCCCCACCACCACAACCACCCCCCCCCCCATCTCTCTCTTTCTCTCTTTCTCACTCCTCCAACTCCAGCTCCCCTCCTCCCTCTCTTTCTGAATTGCTAAGATGAAAAATCTCGAGTGGAGTTGATATAGGCTGACTTGCCTCTGCAGTAAAATTACACTATATAGATTATATCTGAAAGCCCTTCCCCTCCTTCCCTCCCTCTTCCTTTCCTCCCTACCCCCATAACCTCTTTTCTCTCCTCTCTGGTTTTATAAACTCAGCAAAGATATTAACAATTTACTGCTGCACATCAAAATTACATCTAGCTGGAAATGAATCACTGAAACAATGCAATGAAATTGTGCTTTCAATGATTTTTTTTTGGTCTGTCACTAAAAATGTGATTCATCATAAAACATTTCACTGTGTGTGACTGCACTTAGACATGGATATGAGACCTATGGCAGTGAATCAAAACATTGAAAGAATAAATACAACTAGCCCCCACTATATCTTACATTAACCACTACCCCTCCTCATTCACACACACACACACACATGCACACAAACACAAACACACACTCCCTCTCTCTTCCCCATCTCTCTTTATCCTGCGCACATGCACTGCACACACACAGTAACAGCACCATCATTAGGAGAAATAGAGGAATACAAACCCCACATATCTCTGTTGTTCCTCAGGGACTTGGAGGATAAATTAATGCCGTTGGTATAAAGTATAAAACATAAATATTATTGTAAACCGCATTAATGAACATACACACTACACACACTGTTTGTTGTTTACGCATGTTGTGTAAAGGACAGATTGTTGATGTCCATGAGTTTGGGGCTGTGATGACGAGCAGGTGTATTTAAGAGGGCGCTACTTTTTGTTACCAACTTAGTGCGTTTTATTATAATTTGCATATTATTTACAATCCGCGCGCGGTTTCTATGGCAACCCGAAATAGCGTTTTTAAGTTCGCGACGTAAAAGGCACGTGAAAACGCTGATGTGCGCGTTTGAGAGTTAAACATATAAACATTTATAGTAAGGAAAAATTAAACAGATAATAAACAAAGTCACCCGGTTTGAATACATTTGTGGTATCGCGCTCAATCGCTCCGACTTTCTCCGACTCTCTGTGACAGTCGAGTGAAGTGCAAACTTTGGACAAGTCCTCAACAATCTTCATTCAAGTTCAGCCAGGCGAAACTCAAACAAAACACGTTCATGAAGATCCACATCATAAAAGATCATGCATCATAAAATGAAGCTTTACCTTATTGCAATACAGAGAGTCCGAATAGTGTGACTGTCCCAGTCGGGAAGGATCTGTTGCTGATGGTGGTGGAGGTTGTGGATAAAATCTCACGTCCATTTCAGTAAAATCATCAACCGGTCTCTATTGCCTTTCCACTAGAAAGCGTGTTCCTCGCTTACTCAGAATTCGCAACGCAAATAAGAGAAGAAGGTGCAAAGTGAAGACTGAAAGAGGCTCTCTATTGCGCCTCACATCCGTTCCGCGGTTTTCGCAAAAACTTTTATATGAACCTCTACCTCAGTCGTCTTACAATAGAGAGATACCGCGGAAACAAGCGCTCAGGTTTGGAGAGAACAAGAGCATCTGGTGAGTCTGTGTTGACTGCTGTGAGTAGAGATGTATATCTTCTTGGTGCAGCTGTGGCTCAGTGTAACTGCTCTATGGAGAGAAGCGAGCGCTTTGCCTATGTTCACACACAAAAGAGTCGCAAGACACGCGGCGCTACCGCTGAACGGCAACAGGGGGCGCTGCGATGTGCGCTCCTGCTTCAGGATTTGCATCACTTTGCGTATGATACTGTCTAAACATATGGTGACTGAAGATTCCGTTTAGCTGTGCCAGTATCGCTCTTCAATGCGAACATATTTCTGACAGGAGTGTCTTTAGAATGTATCAAAATGTAATGATAAACGAGAGTCTACAGCAGAGTTTGAAACCTGTAGGACTGGGTCCATTAGGTGGGCTCAGCAAACTTCCCCAAGATGAACTCAATTATTTAAAACAATCTTTTAATATTGATTAACCTCACATTCAGTTTACAAGTTAAACTTTACAAGTTAAACTACCTGCTAAAAATCAAGAAGTAAAACTTGTAAACTGGCATCATATTTTCAATTTGTTTTCATGGAAGAACATGCAGTTCATAAAAGTTATGGAATCATCAAATTAATCACAGTTAATTGTTTTAATGTAACAGGACACTATGAGGAGAGTCGAAAGGTAGTCTGAAAACTGGTCTACAGCGATGGCAATCCTAAATAAAGAAAACTGGAAGTGTGTATTTTTAAGATATTAACCTTTATGAAAGGAATATGATGCAGTTGAGCCCTCCATACTATCATAAACTTCCACTCCTGGTTTTTCATTTCTCCCTCCCCATTTGCTGCTCCTCCACTCTGCACCACTCACAAGAAAAACATTTGATGGCATATGTTTTGAAAAGTGCATTCTTAAAGATTAGGATAGTGATTTTACTTTTAATTCTAATTTGTATTCAGTATAGCCATATTTCAGAAGTAATCTACCCAACACTGACCATAAATATGATATTTACTTTGCTTGTCGAGGAATCTGTTTTCTCATGGGATTGGGAAGTTGTTGTTTTTTTTTTTTTTTTACATTGTTTTGTTTTGATATAGATAAGACAGTTGATTCTTCCTTAATAACCAATCAAAACATTCAGAGATGTTGTAAATGTTTTTATTAATTTTTATTTTTTAATGTATAAATATAGAGCAACTGCCTTCCAAAACAGAGACTATCAATAATAGCTTCTGAAATCATTTGTTCCATTGTACCAGAAGCAACACCTCAGATGCTTAAAAAATGTATAATCACTAAAAATGAACCTTCTTAGCAGCTACAACCAAAGCAGCTTTTACAGAATTAAAATAGAGAGCTGACAGGCTTCACTACTCGCTCCAGACCTCGGCACATAGTAAATTAAGCAGCTCTCTGCACAGACATAAGATGGGCTTGAGCTATTCTGGATTCTAGTTTTGCTCTTAGAATTCAAGATATGCATTCTTTGAGACATTGTGCGCTGGGTGTTGCAAAATTACACCAGATGAAAAGGCTATTTAGAGGAATTCAGGGGGAAAATATGATATTCTTATCTATCTATCTATCTATCTATCTATCTATCTATCTATCTTCCCTCTCTCTCTTTCATTTGTTTGGGTACTAGGTTATCAAAGCTTGAGAGAAACACAAAAACAATGCCATCCATGACAGAGCATAATGTTTTCGGTGGGAAACGAGTAGGCCATGTTTTCCTCAGACAAATGGAAATGAAGGAGGTGCAGGTGGTCCTATTTCTTGTCAATTACATTGGAGAAACTGGCATTATTCATCATTTCTCAACGATGATTATGATGATGATGGTGAGGTTGATGATGATAGAGATACACAGTGCTGCCATTGGCATAATGTTTTTGGCGGCGAATGTACCAAATCAGAATGTATCATTACAGTGGTTTTTCTGCATCAAAGGCCACAGTAAAAGAAAGTCTGCTCTGGTTCTGTTTGGATACGGCCCGTTGAACATTGAATGCTAGTGCACACAACAGCTCGCTTTTTTGTGGTCAAAGTCATGTCAGCATTTTTTTCAAAGGCTGTTAATCTCTGAACAATGTGTGACTGGCAGCCAAAAAAAAATCTAGCTTCATGACATTATTCTTTTATTATTGAAAAGATGGACCGTACAATACCCTAACATCTGCTTCCAAGTGACGAAAGTTGAGTTTAACAGTTGCCACTTCTACAACAACACATTGGCCTGTATGAAGTCTGATATGAAGTTCTGTACACCGAACAGGTAGCCTGATGAAAGTGGCAGACAAATTCAGAGCTGAAGAAATTTTAGAAATCATTAACATTTGAGTTACGATGACATTTTGTTAAAGAACAATATGGTGCCCACATCGGGTGAATAAATGTACAATGAGGTTTCTATTCCATTAACCTTTGAGTATCAGCTGGCATTTGAAGCATTGTGTTGGCAGACTAGCACTCAGCTACCACATCATAAATAGACTTATTTCAGTTGGCTGACACAGTGTTAATTTATCAAATGTAGAACAAGAGGTGAGCAATGCAGGACGACTAGGATATTAGTTGAAGAATTTGTTCAGTTTTACTCCCCAAACGCAGCCAAACTATTTGTGGATGAGGCTTTCAGTTGGGAAGGGTGTTTGGTTGGAGGTTGTGTCCATGGGGAAGTTCCATTTTAGTCGATATGTTATTTTAACGGATGTACACAGAACCAAAAATCAATGGGATTTCACAATGTGAAACATCTGATAGCTACAAATATAACCAGCAGTGTTAAACCAACTTCCTCACAGCTGAAGTTCATCAGAGTTCAGCGATTTAGGTGATTTTTTCCAGTTTGAAACCAGTTTGAACATGGTTGAACAAAGATTCAAACCAGTTTGAACATGGTTGAACAAAGATTCAGATTCTTTTTTATAGTTGCGAATGAGTGTATATCCAGTTTGTTCATAGGTAGTTGTGTGTGTCAGGAGGATTTTTTTTTTTTTTGTATGAGCAACGGTTACTCTGATTGCCTATTGTTTTGTCTCTTGTGTATTGGAGAGAGTGAGCATGCCGGTGCTGGATACTTGGAATCATAACTTTACCTCAGAAACAGGCATCTCCTGAATGTCAACTTCCCATCCCCCACCGTATTACCTATTAAGTACATTCAAACAACCTCCACACACACACCCTTCCCCCATAGAAATGTACAACCTTCCCCCATGCACTGTGCAGTTTGATTTGTGTGAATATGTATATAGTCACAAATCTATATCTAGCACACACTGCGCACACACATTCATGGTGGATTTGTGCAGTTTTTACCTTAAATAGTTATTTTTACTTGATCGAATCCTTAAAAATGACTTTCAATACAACCTGAAGTATTCAGGTTGATTCAGTCATAACAAGTAATATTTTTGGGCTCAGATGAAACCAGTTACTTTAAATGTTACTGCGTGAAGCACATTTTTTAGGTTACCTTACAAAACATTTTTACAGTGTACCTGTGGTCTTAAACTGTACATATAATATCTTCAAGATATAGCCAGATGATGTTTCATAAGCTCATTCACTCACACAACATTTCTTTTCACAATTTTTTAAATACATTACAAACATTCACACACTATGCATATCTATTCGGTTTTAAGAAGCAGCAGATTTTCAACTAATTCTTTTTATGAAATCTTCTTTTTGAAATAGTGAAAAGCAGAGGAAGGTATTAAAAATTCATTGGTGCTGCCTGGGAAATGACAGAAAAACCCTAGAAAGATAAAAATTGTAAAATAAATGATTTCAGGAGCCTTGTAACTGTTCTCTGTAAGTGTTTTTTGGAAGTATACAATAAATATGCAGATTTTAGATATCATGACTAGGTATGCTAGAATAAATCGCTATCAGTGATAAATCACTAAAAAAATAAATCAGTAATTTTAATTGAATTTAGGCATCACACAACATCACATACAATAAGCTATATAGAGCTATACAGCTATGCATCTCCATGCTTTATACACTCCACAGACATTTAAAGTGTGCATTAAGCATTGCTTATGATTTCTTCCAGTCTTTGAGGAGAAAAAAACATTATAATTTGGTGTGTCTATATATGTATACACACACACCTAATTGTAATATTTTTTAAATTAATATTTATTATTAATACTATATTGTATTGTAGAGAGTATTCATATGATTAATCATAATATTATGCATTGCTTATCTTGACCATTATACCAGGGCAAAAAACATAACCTATTCAGATTAGCAGTCAATCAATATGTACTGATGTCAATACTTCTTAAAATTGAAAAAGTTACCTTTAGTTATCCCCCCAGTAATGAATATTTGACTAGATCCATGCTTTATACACTCCACAGACTTTTAAAGTGAGCATTAAGCATTACTTATGAATTCTTCCAGTGTCTTTGAGCAGAATTAGCAGGATCAGCATTTTAGCGCTCAATCACTGACAGCTGAAATTTCACCGTGAAATCACAGAATGCCCACATGCTGCTGCAGAGACATTATGTAGGGTCATGTTTTCACACTGACAGCGTCTTAATCCAGTGAAACATTGTATGCATCTCACCTGCAGGCTGTGGGTGAGGTATCATCACTGCATCAGGCTGAATACATCATATCATACATTCAAATTTATTCTCTCCTTCCTTTTTCTTCTGTTTCACCCTCTTCCTATTTTTGATGAGCTCTGTTACATCAAAAAAATGTATCTAACACCAAATGTAATCATCCCCCACTGCTCAACCACCCACACATAAAAACACACTTTCTCTCTCTCACACACATACACACTTGCATGGTGATCTGTCTGTCTTTCAATAGATGAATGTCAAGTAGTGTACATTGAATACATTTGCACTTTCATTGCTCAGGGGCCATTCTGCATTCAGGGTTTCTTCCATTTTCCTTCTCCATAAATCTCATCATTATTTAATGCATTTGTTGCCAGTACATTTTCAGGGATGCATTTACATCATATTGGTCTAAGCTTGATTTGGTCCATTTCCTGAACGCTTTCGTTAACTTGCTGAATATCCTGTTAGTGCTACACCAATTCTCTCATTCAGAGCTGCTAAATGCATATGAGCCTTGTATTGTGTTTGAGGCCGTGGGAGAAATTCCTGACAAAATGATGTATTATTTTTTTGTGACGATTAATTTTTGTTTCCAAGCCTTGACATCAACATCAGTGCATCACCTTTGCTGTAGCCCATGTGTTCTGCATGTATGTATGTTTGTGTGTGTGTGTGTGTGTGTGTGTGTGTGTGTGTGTGTGTGTGTGTGCGCGCAGTGTGTCAGATAAAAACTGATTGTGCCAGGAATGACAGCCTGTCCAGTTCTCTGTTGATATCAACCCTTTCTGACTCCCCTGCTTCTGATTTTCACATCCGTCACCAAGACAACCAGATTATTTTGAATCTATCAGATCAAATTCAATTTTGCTTTTGATTTTGGATCGGGAAGTCTCTTGCCTGTCACATAGTGTAGACTGGAGATACTGCCTGGAGACTTAAGAATTTGACAAGGCTGCTATTTTACACTAGAGTGGGAAGTTCATTTCTGGGGTCCTCTTGTTTTTCCAAAACCTGAGGCCTACAACAGAGTAATATATAAGGAGTTAATGGTTTTCTCAAATAATTCAAAACAGCAGGAAGGAAGCGGAATGTGAAGAGTTTGACTTCAGCTATTTAATACGCCATATGTTTGCAATATTTTTGTGATTACTGCTAGGTTCCACTGCATTCCCGTTGTCGTGTTTGACTTCGTATTAATAGATGTTGCTCAGATGTCACTTTAAAGCTCATGAGACTTACTTTGTGCCATGGCATTATGTCACTGACAGTTTTTGGTGGCTGACTTATGTGTGCACAGCTGTCTGCACAAACTGCATTGTGTGTGTAAGTGAGTGGATGTGTGTGCATGTCTGTTTGTGTGTATTTTTGAGTGTGGTGTGTGTATATACCCCTCAACTCATCTTTGTTCCACATCCCATTCATCAGAAATATATACAATTTGATATGACTGCAAATTAAATTATATATATATAATATAATCATTTATCAATGCCAATTTAAAATGTCATATATTTTATTTTATTTTATATTAACCTTTTTGACAGACTGTGATGAAGTTTGCACAGTTACTGATAACGTAAATCTATCCAAGTATTTTCATTTTTTTAAAAGTGTTATGTATATTTATAACACGATTTACTATTACACTACTACTACTATTACTATTATACACTATATACAGACATGGTCAAAATTGTTGGTACTCTTGGTAAATACGATCAAAGGCGGCTCTGAAAATAAACCTGCATTATTAATCCTTTTGATCTTTTATTTAAAAAAATAATCACAAAAATCTAACCTTTCATTGAACTAAAAGAATTGAAAAGGGGGGGAAAATCTCATTGTGAAAAATGTTTCTCAAATACACGTTGGACACAATTATTGGTAACCCTAGAAATTCTTATGACTAAAATATCTCTGAAGTATGTTCCCATTCATATTTACAATTTTGAGCACTCCAGGGTGATTATAAACATGAAATTATCCAGCCATGGCTTCCTGTTTCACAGAAATATAATTAGGAGGAAAAACAGTCCGAATTCCCTTATTCGTCCATCACAATGAGAAAAGCCAAAGAATATATTTCTGATGTGCAGAAAAAGATAACTGAGCTTCACAAATTAGTGAAGTGGCTTTAAGAAAAGAGCTAGAGCAGTGAAAATTCCCATTTCCACCTTCAGGGCAATAATTAAGAATTTCCAATCAACATAAAATGTTACGAAACTGCCTGGAAGAGGACGTGTCTATATCGTCCTAATGCACGGTGAGAAGGAGAGTTTGAGTGGCTAAAGACTCTCCAAGGACCACAGCTGGAGAATTTCAGAAAATAGTTGAATCAGAAAATCTTTAATAATAAAAAAAATAAACATAAATAATTGTCAAACAGCACCTACTGTCAGGGTGCACGGGGAACGAAGGAGCGAGAAGACACGGAGAATTCTTCCAAACACAAATCTTTACTTTCAACAAGGTTACAAGGAGCACAGGCAGGGAAGACATTCAAATGACATTTAACAGGAGACAAAGACTAAGGGAGAACACAGGACTTATAAAGGAACAGAAATCAAGGAGCAAACGAGATTAATACAAAACAGGTGATATGAATGAAGGATGCTAAACTAAACTAGAACAGGAAATACCAAATAAGGTCAGACAGGAACTAAACTGGAACACATGTGACACCTACATCACCACATGTTGTTCAGGAGGGTTTCAAGAAAAATTCTCCTAGCTCACCCAAAAACAAACTCCAGCATATTCAGTTGTCAGACATGACTGCAACTTCAAACGGGACTGGCTTCTATGGTCAGATGAAACTAAAAAATGAGCTTTTTAACGGCAAACACTCAAGATGGGTTTGGTGAACACAGTAATAAAAGTACCCCATGTGTACAATGAAATATACTGCTGTATTTTTGATGTTGTGGGCCTATATTTCTGCTGGAGGTCCTGGACATCTTGTTTAG
>JAFVLL020008782.1:0-41083 GCA_021397915.2 Tor tambroides
GGCCCCGTGCCTGACAGCCTCCGTGTTTGCATAACTGATTGGGCCCTAATCAAAAGTGAAGCATCAATTCCAGCTCTCCCTGTTCTTCCTCCTGAGGAGAACAGAGGGATAAATGGAGGAATAAGAGCTAAAGGATGGTGTTCTAACACGCTGTGCGCTCCGACTGGGCTGAGAGGGGCGGCGACCTTGACGTTGGAACATCCTTCAGCTTTCATCAGCACCAGCCACGTCAAATGCCAGAAATCGCGGCGGAACGGAGATGAGGAAGGATGATTCGCCGCTTGGAAAACCAAAAGCGGTCAGTGAGATCAAACGGAGGAAGTCAACAAAACGCAAAACAACAACAGGGTCGCACTGTGAAATTATCTTTCGTAAGACCACCTCTACTTGTGCTCCTCTGGATCAATGCAGCCTTAATCTACAGACTTACGCCAAAATGAGAAGATCTTCTCTCACAGTTTGGGGAAAGCCCGATGGATCCACAGGCTTGCTGGAGAGACACTGAGCTTTAGATGCGTTTCTTGTGGATTTATAGCCACTGAAACACCCTTCTCGGTCTCATAAAAATGAGAAGAACAATGTGTGTGCGTGTGTGTCCTGGCGAAGGGGGAGATAACGATGAAGGTGGCCTGATCCTGTCAGCTGTTTCTTATCTTATCTACCAGAGGACATGTTGGTATGAAAATGACAATAGCAGCAACACTTGCTCAGAAACTCTGCCATAGCACCATTGGTTGTTTTTGCTTGTATGTCTTTGGGGCAAAGAAAACACTAAATCCATTCGTGATCAAAGCTGTTCCCCGAGGAGGACTAGAAAGGTACAAACACTGTATATCGATCACACGCACATACTGTAGCATTACACAGCTTTACTTTCACCCGAGCGCCATTGATAAGCAATTTATAGTTCTTGTTTTCATTAAAAATCTACACGGTAACTTGCATACATGCACGGACTCGAAGAAAACATGCGCGTGGCATCCCCTGCGACCTGTTACAAATCCAGTCACCTGTGCGGATTACAAGAAGTGCCTTGAAAAAAAAATTACCTTCTCTCTTTTCAACAGTCAATTTTTAACCTTCGCTGCAGCCGAGCTTATAGTAAATCCCAGGTGCTACCAGCAGTCTGGAAAAAAGCTTTTTCACCCTATATGTTCAACGCCAAGGTCATTGACAACATGTGAAATGGAAGAGCGAGGGGACCCTTTTGGAGTGGCACTGGGCAGATCATTTTACAAGAAAAGCCAGGGGATTAAATGAGCGGAGAAAAAAAAGGCCCCTTTTTGCACTAGAACTGCAGTTTAAGTCGAGCAGTTGGCAGCCTATTTTCCAGTGAGTCATATGCCAGCAAGACCTTCAGCTCTATATCCAGGGTCAATATCGCTAAAAATATGCATTCGATACACTCGATTGCTTTTCAGCTAGCGTTATGAGGATTTTGGCATGGGCGGACCTGCATGTGTTTATTCGTCCGGTTATTTTTAGCGTCAGGTGGGAGTTTAGCGTTTAGATATATGCCTACACATATATTTCTGAGGTGACTTGCTACGTTGTCAGGCTCAGAACTGTTGCAAATATGGCGCTGGGCTAAGACTTCTCGCTGAAGAGAGTGAGCCCACAATGATGTTTTAATCCCCCTAACCGGGCTTAGTCACAGCAGCTCTTCCTCAAGCGCCTGCCAATTTACACTTCCTCATTATCTATTACTCTCGTTCTCTCACCCCCACCCGCTTCGTTTATTTATCTAAGTCGCCACTGGAATACTCCGTCTGCTCTCGACGGTTAGTTTGGGACGCCTGTACGGATTGTTTGAGGTTTATTTGTGCGCTGGCATCAAAGGGGAAGACGGCTAAGTGTACTCGATGCGACAATCAGCCACCTTTACACTTAACAGCCATGTCAACAGAAGAATTTCATCACCAGTGAGGGCCTCTGAGCGACTGACAAACATGAAAAATTTATGCACATTAATAAGGTTGCAACCCCTCTTGAAGATACTCTGATTGCACGGAGATGAGGGAGGCTACATACGTACAGCTAAGGTTCAATTGCATGAGTACAATGGCGTTCTGAAATTGTCCAGAGCTGTTTATGAAGAACATATTATGATGTTCCTATAATTCTATAATTATTCCATCCATAATATTTACATTAATGTAAAGCATCACACAGCAGATACATCCATCTACATGGACTATTGCTGTGCTTGCTGAAAAAAAGACAATAAAACAGCAAGGACTTGTCCACCCACTAAATCAGGTCAGCCTAAAAGTAAATATACACATATTACTTTTAGGCAGAACTGGTGTAGTGGGTGGACACATTTGTACAGTATATAGTTTAGTTTCTACGGTACACTACTTTTTTTAAAAATTATTATACTGTATGTTTTTAAACTCTTTTTTGATCTGGTTTAGACCAGATAGTCCAGCTTAAATCTGCTAACCAGACTGGCTTAGACCATTTTTTTTTCAGTAGAGATGCAAAAACAAACACACGCACATCAGAAATACATATGGTGCAATTAAAGTAGTACCAGATAAACCAGTGAGCAGAACATCATACTAAAATATACCATGCACGTTTTGTTTCGGACCATCAGGTTATCAAAGCTCAGTTCTGAGAACTGAGCCGTGAAATAATAGAGCTGCTTAGCTGCATCACATTTATCCCAGACAAAAAAGACCTTTGTCAGGATGGGCTAAAACCCTGCTGAGTCAAGATTTTGGCAATCTGCTGAATTGTATTGTATAGTTGAACGTACGAATTATATCTGTGAAAGGAGAGAAGACGAGATGCCCACGGGCACGTTTGTAGCTCGCACGGGTTTTAAAAGCATCTCGTGTGGCGGTGTTATCTGTAAAGCTACAAACATGTGGATGTGGGGCTTCGGCAGGGGGCCGAACAAGGCAATATGTGTGTCTTTGTACATCAAGATGTATAATGTTTGAGTATGTCAATGTGTATTTAAGTATAAAGTGCCACAGGAAAGTTTTCAGTATGGGGCTGTAGTGAGAGGCAGGGACGGGCACGTGTTGGTGTTTGTGAGTTTGCCGGTCAGCAGGGAGGCCATTACCAGACAGCAGCAGGAGACAGAAGCACCATACAGAGCTTAACAAGATGGAACTTACCAGGGAATTGGTAGCTGTAGCTTGGGGCGAAACCAGTGTATCCTCGGCCATACGTTGCTACAATGTTTGGATAACCTGAGGGGAGAGAAGAAAATCCAGGGATGTGATAAACCGCTCAGACCGCCCAGAGCTTCCCTATCACGCCAACAAATCAGCATGCCATTTAAAATACACATACGAGCGAGACACAAGTGGAAACGGCTCCTCTTTCAACACATAACTGCAGCCCTCCCCGCCAGGCTGCAATGTAACAGATTAGCTGGCTAGCGAACTTCAGTTTGCAGTGATGAACAGCATAAACATCACAAGACACAATCTCGCTTCATTCCCTGGGGCTCATCCCTCTTTTTCCCCTCGCTGAGAGAACGGACATGTCTGCGGCTGTCATCTCTCTCTCCCTCCCTCCTTTTTTTCTCACCTCTCCACTGTCATTGATCGATAACCCTTCTTTTATAGCCTGGGCTAATCGATCATGAAGGACACGACAGCGCGAGACAATGGCAGGCTGATAGTTGTGGCAGGACATCACGGATTAAAGTCCCTCCGCGCCGCGCAGCCTCGGCCTCCTGCGCGCTAATACCGACAGGATGGCACGAATATGATTGAGCGATTGCAGAAGTCATTCGAAAGTGGAGCGAAACGCTGCAAAAGCGTGCTAAGGCCGCAATCTGTTTTTTTCCGCCTCTCGCCGTCTTTGCTGAGGCAGAACTTTTTAATGATGACGCTCGGGCGAGTGAGCTGGCTTCCCCTTGACTATTTTATTATCTGAAATACATCTTGTTTGGGAGCAAGCAAAAAAACACGCCATCAGCAGCGTTTACAATACTGGAACGCATCCTGCTCACGCTGTTAAGAAAAAGTGGGATGCGACCCAACGCACATGCTCGAGTTGTCTCTCTGCCAGCATTGAGCGGCGGGCCGCCGCGTGTCCCTCTTTACCAGGCTAGAGCCCAAAGACCCATTGTTCTTATTCTGTCACAATGGCTTATTACAGTGTGAGCCTAGACACTAATTATCTGGACGGCTTTCAAACAGAAGGAAAAAACGGTTTCCAACGCAAGCGAACTTATCAGCCATATTGTTGCCGCAAACGCCCGAGGGAGCGGGCCGCTATAATCACGTGAAAACAATATATACATAGACTCCATTGTGCTATCCTCTTTCTGAGGACTCAGTGTGTTATTCACCATCAGCCCCACGTTTCTTCCCTACCAAACACACCTGAAAGATTTCGCTAATAGTTATTGGCTGTGCACAGCGCGAGCTTGCATCAAATGATCGCTAGTGGCTTATCCTTGGCTCTCGGCCACAAATGTGAGTTGGTGTTGGAGAGAATAAATATACTCCACCGCAAGTTAGGCTAGACATAACTCGGATCAATTCGGTTTGACATTGCAGAGGCAGACTGGTGGGAAGTAGTCTATGTGAAGATATTGATCCTGTCAAAGTTTCTTTGGTGAGGGTCAGCGCTATAGTAGAGGCTTAAAAGAAATAACTTGCTTTTATGAAGTTTTCTGTCGTTATTGACTGGTTCTGAAAGGAGGCTTTTGTGCCGGTTGCGGTAAATGCTATGTAAACCACAGAGTCGGTTTTAAAATCAAAGACCATTCTTGAGGAAAGTTCAATTCTGAGGGAATCAGGATGAGGAGGAGGATGGGATAAAAGTATTAAATATACTACTGCCTGAAGTATACAGAAAAATGTTGTAGAAGCCATTCTCCTTAAAGGGATATGACGATTTTTCAGGATATACCATTCTTTCTGCTCCATAAAAAACTTCACCTTGTAACCTTGACTCTGAACTACATGTTTAAATGTTCTGCAGCAAGGTGGCCATCTTTAACTTCGCTTCTTCCAAGTGCTGTATCATATGTTTGCGAAGCCTTAATATCTGGGCTCCTCCGTCTCTCGAGACTACAGCGGCTCTGTGTACTCTACTCTTAAGGAGGAGCAAATGCCAGATGCCCAGACTAAATACACATGACATGGGCTTTTCCTGTGACATTTAGAGAGATTACTTTAAATGTAGAAGGATGGGGCTCTGTTGACAGTAGGGGATTAACATACTGGTAGGGCCAACACCTATGGGAACAAAACACAAAGGAGAGAAATCAGCAGTGCTTTAAGGCCTACAACTTTTCAGTTTTCTGAATTCACCCGAGTCTGCTTGAAAAGGTGCTGTGGGATACAGTTCATACTCTCTTTTGCTCAACAAGGCTGAATTTACTTGATTAAAAATATTAAAAATATAAACTTTTCTATTTTAATACATTTTAAAATTAATTTTATTCCTGTGATAGTAAAGCTGAATTTTCAGTAGCCATTACTCCAGTCTTCAGTATCACTTGATCCTTCAGATTTATTTAAAATAGAAACATTATAAATGCCTATACTGTCACTTTTGATCAAATAAATGCATCCTTGTTGGAAAATAAATAAATAAATAAATTCTTTCCTTCTTTCTTTCTTAAAAAAAAAAAAAAAAAAAAAAACTTACTGGCCTTAATATTTTTGAATTTATTATTTGAATATATTATTTGCTAGGTCTAAACTCAGGTTTGATCCAAGCAAATAAACAAGTATGAAAATAGTCTTAAAGTATACAGCCACACCCTCAACTTGAATCAAGAATAATGTCCTGCTGTTCACCAGTAAAGAGCCTTCACACAAAAGCTCAGAATAAGGCTGTACTTGTCAGAATACCTGGCAAACAAAAGTTGAATAAAAAACATGTTTTATGCCACTTTTGGCTCAGCTAAACACAGAAAAACAATCATGTAGGGTACTAATTTCTCCCAGAGACATGCCTCCACCTCCTCGTCAAAACTATTCAGCTCAATTGTCAGACCTAAATGGCTCTCCTCTGCATTTAATGACCGAGCTAAGCCTCAACGTCGAAAGGTGGGCTCAACAAAGGGCCACACCATGACTCCAGCTCCAAAAGCACCAGACAGCCACGTCCTATAACAAGTGGCAAGACTGCATGTTGCAGTCACGGCCCCTCTGCGGGAGACGAGACCGAGCCAGACGATGCTAAACGCAAGGGGGAGAAAGAGAGGCACCTGAGCCTGAGGAGAAGACTCATTAAGCCACGCCGTCACCACAGCAGACACCTTCCGTCTCCCGGCAACGCTGTAAATAAAGACTGTCACTTAATCTGGCCTAGTGGCGACGGCCTCGCCCTCTTATTTGCGTTATTAATATGCATGCTAATGTGCCCATTTTATGGCTCAACAGTTTCGATTCACTGTAACCACCACATTCCATCTGGTAAAGCTGCACTTTTGCACTGACTGAGATGTACACTTTAGCAACATACATGAGGCCCACAATAAAGATAAATAGCTCGATTAGTGGTAAACACCGTTGCTCAGAGCAGGACTCTAATGAGATTTCGGCACATATGAATTGCAGTTTTCTTAAATAATGAGCCTCCTTTGCTGATTTTTGTATGCAAATTACCAAAAGGAATGTTTCGCTGTCCTGCTTTCCAATTTCATTTAGATAAGACGGTTGCGACGAGTGAGCGACTCCCTTTAACCGGCTCTCTGCTCCCCACTGTCTCCGTCTTCCTCCCTTTCTGTTTGTTCAACACTGATCTGCTTTAAACCCTAATAAGCTCATGACACCCACTTGCATGCATTCTCATCAACCTCGACTCGGAGCTGATTTGAGCTGACATCGCGCTGTTGGCACCGGGGTGGACGAATGAGGAGGCTCAAGGTGACTCCTAAAATGCTAGGGGCGCCGGTCATCAGAGCGAGGTTCGGACGCAGCCGCATGTGCGCTGAATAACCGGGATTTAAGGGACGAAGTCTCGCTTCTCCTTGAGGTCAGTTTGTTGGAAATCCTTTCATAGGTTCATAACTCAGATTACATACATTTTCCTCTTCATTTAGCACTATAATGCGGAGCCCTGCTCTGGTGAGGGTCGGTTAGGGATTTCCAGGGGCTGGAAGCGGAGCTGGCTGAATATCAATAGCATATTTCATGGGCCCGCGAGGATGCTTCATCAAGTCAAATTACGGGCAGGACGACCTCTCCTGGGTAGAAGCCACCCATTAGCTGCCATTCGCATTCTGCACCAGGCATCAAACGATTTATTTGCTTCAGTTACTTTCAGCAGACGATCAATCTCACAGTAATTATCTCTTGTCACTGGAGCTGGTTGGGGGGGGGGGGGTTGTTGAAGTTTGGGAGGGGGGGAGCTAAGAGGCGGGTATTCTTGTCTGATTCTACGTTTCCTGTCCTCTTGACACACGTCAAATCTACAGAAAAACGTCAAGACAAGCTCTTGCCGGTGTCAGGTTGACGGCTCTAGTGTTTGACGGGTTCCAGCGCTCGTCTCTGTGATAGCACGCACGTGTCGTATCCGTGAAGACTCTGAAGCGGGGCTCCCAGCAGAAATGGAGAGGAGTTTCAACTGGCATGGCAGTCGTAGAGCCGTTAGCAGAGCGTGGCGACGTTAACGCGTGCACAGTGCCAGCATCGGAGCGCCGGTCCCAGTGCTCTCTCTGAGGAGCTCTTTCAATGGGCTGTTGCCTCTCCCTGTCTGCCTGTTCCAACATTATGATTTGGCATTTTGTTCTCTGAGTTTACAGTGATGCACTTGTTCCACGCCATCAAGCTCAGCATCTATGCTTAAAGCGTGACCACACATATTTACGAGTATCGTTCTGAAACGACCATTTGTCTCTGAGGTCAGCATGAGACAACATTTGCTCTAAAATCACATTCAGTGAGTAACTGGGTCCAGATCCAGTGAACACAGAATTTCCTATCAGTGGGTCTCATTCACTAATAGTTTTGCACTAATAAAAATGTTTTCAGTAATACATATACATTTTATATAAAAAAAATTATAAAAATAAAATGTTGTATAATAATGTGGATCCAACATATACAAAATAATGTTCTTAGAAGGGTGGATTTTGTTTATAAAATATTAATGAAATAGTAATAATATATAATATATAAATACATATATTTAATTTGTATTTATTTAAATATAATGTACTATACTATAGAACATATATAACTTATACATGTGGCTTGAGTTCTTTTACTGTACATTTAGAAAAACATTGTGAACTTATCGATGAATAAATAAAAGTTTTCTCCATTTTCTTTACACAAAAATACACGTGGGTTGGTGAACAAAACTCAATCATTGGCTATTTTTAAAATCAACATGAAATCAAATTTGATCCCATTTACTTTCATAATAGACGTTCCTGGTCATACTTTCGATGATTCATTGCTGCACATTATTCCTAAGAATAAAATGTTTGTCTTTGAAATCTTTTATGAAAATGTCAGAACTGTTTGTCAGAATGTCAAAAAGTTTCTGCTTCTCTACTTTACTTTTTACCCTCTAATTTTCAACCCTTCTTCAATCACCAGTCACATAGAGATCACGGCATGCTAACTGTGGTGGTCCATATGTAACACCCATTTTTTTCAATCCAATCAAATCCCATTGGATAAAATAAAGCCCCGTCTACATTTTTTTAAGCTGCATTACAGTAGTAAAATGGGCTGAATGCAGTTTCATGCTGATCTGAAATAAGCACCCCAGTCAATGATCAGATTACAGTGGTGATTGACAGTGTTAATGTATGAATAATTGTAAGCAGGAAATTGAGATGACACTTACTCAGCATGCCCATTCCCAGCATAAAGGCGTCCATGGTGTAGGGCAGACCTCTGGCTCTCCCCCGTGTCCCTGGAGGAAACATCACTTCCTTTGGCTGGGCCTTCTTACATTCTACCTGTGGATGGAACACAAAAGATGTTGTTTCAGTACTAATAAAACCACTTATTGCATCAAAGAACTGTCCGACTATTACAAATGTCCTGCCCACAGGACATAAGAACAGTGTTGTTCATATCTGACTGCATATCAGTCGGTAATGTACTGCCTTAATGTCGCTGTAGTTTTTTGAGAGAGCACTTTTGATGTTTGCATGTTTGTGAAGGCATGCCGTGCACTGTCTTTGGGCAAAAAAAAGGATAAGTTCTTGAAAAAAAGTTGTTTTTATTTTTATTTTTTGTTTTCTCATCATTCCCCCACTGTCTTGCCACTCCAATCTGGTCCTCATCATCGAACCATTTCTACCCAGGGCACTTCCCCCTGATCACCCCCCAACCAGCTCCCTGCCGCCTTCTACTGATAATTTTCCTGCTGTGCTGACTGACATTTCACCCTCCTCCACAATGCATGGTTAAAAGTCTGTTCATGACAGAACACACAGAGTGGGCGTCAAGAGTGACAGACCAACTGCAAACACCGGCATCAAAATTAAGTACAGCTCCAGAATGAAGGATCCGTGGGTTTTCGGTAGTGACACGGTAAGAAATATCAACCCTAACATTGTGCACGGCGTCATGCGTACAATGTGTCAACAAAGCCTCAACCACCTGAGAGACGCAGCCACTCTTTATTTAAGCCCAATGAAAGCACAGATGACCGGGAGGGTATGTAGTGTCTGACAGACTGATTACTGGTGCATGTATACACTCCATCGTGCACACGGCGCCTAGGTTAAGTATAGTGGTAAATGCACATGAATGGACTATTGGGATTGACTATGAGCACTATGAGGGGCTCTGGTAGGGCATAGTAGACAATCTGCCCTCACCACGTCAACCTCTATTTGTCCATTTATATGCTTGCATGCTCTTCTCTGGAGCTTCAGTTCTTTCTTTCTTTCTTTCTCTTTCTTTCTTTCTTTCTTTCATTTATTTATAGAGCACTTTCACACAACTACCGGTTGATCCAAAGTGCTGTACAATACAGCTAAAATACGACAGATAAAAAAAAACAAAATACATCACAGCACAATATAACAATACAGTTGGCAAGGCTAGGTAAAAGCTATTGACAGAAGATGGTTTTTAAGCCGGCACTTAAATACAGGCAAGGAGGGCGCAGCTCTAATAGAAGCTGGTAAATTGTTCCACAGACTGGGACCAGCAACAGCAAAGGCTCGATCACGTCTGCAACGAAGCCTCGATCTAGGAACAGAGAGGAGACAAAGGTTACTTGATCTTAGGGATCTATTAGGTTTATAGACTTCTGTTCTACTGGCTAACGGCAAATGCACACAACAAGAGAGAAGTTCGGCACCTTTTCATGTTTTAAGTATGTGATATAAAACACATGAACATGTATGAAAGTTAAATCAATAGAATGATCTAAAACTTGGGTTTTCAAACTGGTGCCTGGGAACTCTCAAGGGGCGCTGCAAAAAGTGTCAAGATGCAATAAAAAAATATTTGGTCACACTTTATTTTAAGGTTCAGTTCTTGCTATTAACAAACCATTAACTACGACTTTTGCCTCAAAAAATTCCTAATTTTCTGCTTATTAATAGTTAGTAAAGTAGTTGTTAAGTAAAGTAGTTGTCCACCTAGTTGCACTGCTGTTTTTAGTTTAATCCCATTACTGGCACTCAGCTTCAAGAAATTGTAGAGCACCTCAAGCCTTCCGGCTCTGCTATTGATGTTATCCCTCCATTTTTTCTTAAACAAGTCATTAATGTTGTTGGCTCCCATCTTTTGATCATGTTAAATCGCTGTTTAGAAACTGGCATTATTCCTGATTTGCTAAAACATGCAACAGTTCACCCTTTGCTTAAAAAAAAACAAATTTAGACCCCACAGTGTTAGGTAATTTTAGACCCATCTCCAACCTGTCTTTTATTGCGAAGATTTTGGAGAAAATAGTCCTCCAACAATTGTAAAGTTTTCTAGCAGAAAATGAAGTTTTTGAAACTTTTCGATCTGGATTTAGAAAACATCATTCTACTGAGACTGCTTTATTGAAGGTGCTTAACGATGTATTAATAACATGTGATTCTGGTGAATATGCTGTTCTAGTGCTTTTAGATTTAACTGCTACTTTTGATTCAGTAGATCATGCTGTTCGTATTGCCCGGTTGGAACATTATGTAGGCATTACAGGCAGTGCACTGGAGTGGTTTAAATCTTATTTTTCCAATAGAAGCTTTTCAGTTAAGATGGGAGAATATACCTCAAGTAATGCTGTATTATCGTGTGGGGTTCCTCAGGGTTCCATACTGGCCCCAATTCTTTTTTCTCTTTACATGCTGCCTCTTGGTTCTATTATTAGAAAATATGGGCTGTCATTCCATTGTTACGCTGATGACACACAAATTTATCTGCCCCTCAAGCGAAACTCAGATGGTTTGGATAACCTTTTGGCCTGTCTGACTGATGTAAAGGCATGGCTTTCTTTAAACTTTCTGAATTTTAATGAGAATAAAACAGAAATTATTATATTTGGTCCCTCCGACTCCTCTGCTACTCCTAAACTAAATTTGGGTGGGTTGTCCCTGCCGTGAAACCCTGGGTGAAAAACTTGGGCGTTGTATTTGATGAATCTTTGAAATTTGACAGGCAGATAAATTATGTGGTGAAATTTTTTTCCAGCTTCGACTTTTATCAAAAGTAAAGACTTTTCTTTCTTTTAAAAATTTTGAAAAAGTAATCCATGCCTTTATTTCTTCAAGACTGGACTACTGCAATTCTCTTTACATTGAGATTAATCATTCAGCTATGTCCCGATTACAATTAGTCCAAAATGCGGCAGCGCGACTTTTAACAGGTGCTCATAAACGGGATCATATTACTCCGGTTTTACGTTCATTACACTGGTTGCCGGTGCACTACAGAGTGGATTATAAAATTTTACTTTTTGTTTACAAATCATTAAATGGTATGGCTCCATCTTACCTTTCGGTTCTACTGACTGAGCACCATTCAACCAGATCACTCAGGTCATCTAAACAGAAACTTTTGTCGATTCCCAAAACAAGATTGAAATGTAGGGGTGACCGTGCTTTTTCCGTAGTTGCCCCCAGACTTTGGAATGATCTGCCCATCTCGATAAGACTGGCATCATCTTTGTCTGTTTTTAAATCTAAGTTAACAGGTTAAAAACTTTTCTGTTTGATAAAGCATTTAATACTTGAAGCATCTTTCAAATGGTATTGTATTTTTACTGTTTTTATTATGTTGAAGCGCTTTTCTTTTATGGTACTTTATTACTATTTTAATTGTTTTTGTCTTTTGTTTTTATTATTGTTGTTTGTGGTTTTAGTTACTGTAAAGCACATTGGTCAACGTGGGTTGTTTTTAATTGTGCTATATAAATAAATTGTCATTGTCATTAAGTTTAGGTATTGGGTAGGATTAGGGATGTAGAATATGGTCATGCAGAATATGTGCTTTATAAGTACTAATAAACAGCCAATATGTTAATAATATATGTGCTAATAAGCAACTAGTTAATAGTGAGAATTGGTCCCTATACTAAAGTGTTACCAAATATTGTTTTCATATTATTATTATTTTTGCAAAAATACTGCTTTTATAAAATTGTGCTTAAATGCTTCATATTTTCCCACCACTGTTGTTATTGTTACTGAAACAGAGCTCAAATGAAATAAAATATAAATATTAGATGGAAAAACTTACTAAAGTTCAAAAGTACTAAAGTAACACATAAAAATACACAAATAAAATGACAAAAACTGAAAAAAATAAAGCTAAACAGAAATACATGAAAAACCCAAAAGCTAAAAACAAAAATGACAAGCACATAAAATGACTAAAACTAAAATTAAAATAACTAGAAATAAAAAAATAAAAGTTACTTACTAAATAATACTTTCTAAATAATAAATGATAATACTAAAACACTGTACTATAATACTATACACTGCTTATCTCATCATATTATGGGTCTGTAAACATGTAAATATATAGCTGTTTTTATATTTTTAAGAAGGGGAGTTTTAAGAAGGGGAGACACCAAAAGGTTTGACAACCCCTGATCTAAATAAATAAAGTTGTAGTTAGAAAATAGTGTGCATTGTACAAATGAAGAAAAAAAGAAATAAAACAAAAAAATGTGTGCAAGGGAACAAGATTTTGTCTTGTAGTGTGTATTTGGCCTAAATGTGTTTTTTTCTTTTCCACTATCCCAGCTGTTCTAACACATCAGCTCTCTACAGATCTTCCAGACACATATGTGATGTGCATAATCTTACGGTCCATTTTAATTGCCAAAGCCCAAAATAAAAACTAATACCTTCGAAAAACTGGCAGAGCTCTTCTAAATTAATTAATCCACCCAGCATGTAACACATCAAGCTAGGTAACTGTATGACAGTATGTTGACCTTGATGTTAATGGCAAGAGAAAATATCCTTGAATTTCATCACCTAAAGATAAAGGAAATCCAGATATCTGTTAAAGATAACGCCTTCATTCTCTCAAATGACCTTATATGTCAACAAATGTGCTAAAAGAAAGCTGTATTTTCAAGCTTTGAGCGGGCTAACAAACTTCAGACACTGCAATGCAAAAAACTGCTGTCTCTTTTTCAAAAATGTGCACATAAACCAATAAGCACTCGCAATCAGTATTCAGGTCCTCAGGACTTCTCCAAATACAACATGCCTTCATTAGGCACTGGCACTAAAGAGAGAGCGTGTGTGTGTGTGAGTGTGATGCGTGTAATTATGTCAGTGTGTGGTTTCAGTGATGAGGCCTGCAATCTCTGTGTGTTGCTAATAGGCGAGGAAAGCCTGGCTTCCGATCTGACTGTCATCAATGGGCATTTAAGAGCCATGACTACAGCTCCACATTATTACTTAACTAATTACCCTCGTCAGTCAAGGTAGGCCAATGATGAGCTCCCTTCCATCGTTAATGAAACTACGAAGGCCCGTGGCTAATGACCTGAGAGCACAGGGCAGCTCCGTTATCACGCCTGCACAGGGGGAGAAAGACGAGGAGAAGACGAGAGGAGGAAAGGACAGGAAGGAGAACTGCTGATGGGTGGATGTCTGCACTTTTGGACCAAATCAGGGCATTGACTTTGAAACAAAGACCAACTGAATCCTCAAAATGAAATGCAGCCCTCTTTGTGGGTGATATCAAGGCATCATGAACTGAAAAAAGAAAAAGATCTAGATCAGGTCAGAGTTGTGGCCTAGTGCTGTTAATGTGGCCAATTTCCTGTGTTCTTAAAAAAAAAAGAAAAAGAAAAAAGTAAAATGATAAAATAAATAAAATATAAATTTAATAAAACGTTAAAATATTAATAAAATAATTTCAATATTAATGTTATCAAATATTTTAAAGTTTAAATATTTTAGTTAAAATATTTTATTTTAAAGTTAAAAAAAATTATATTTAATCATAATATTTTTTAATAAAAGCAATAAGCCACTTGAGGCCATACTATATGTGACCCTGGACCACAAAAAAAGTCAGAAGGGTCAGTTTTTTGAAACTGAGATTTATACATAATCAGAAAGCTGAATAATTAAGCTTTCCATTGATGTATGGTTTGTTAGGATAGGATATTTGGCCGAGATATTTGGCCAACTATTTGAAAATCTGGAATCTGAGGGTGCAAAAAAAAAAAAAAAAAAAAAATTCAAAATACTGAGAAAATCAAGCAATTAAGATTGCTTTTGTGGTCCAGGGTCACATATAGTAAAGATAGGTCAGAAGTGGTTGCTGGGATGTCTATGCATGTTGTGCCTAACAAAGCCCATTAGCCACATCTAAATTCATAATAACGTCTCTTGTAACTCACTGCTTAATTATATAATGTTTAGAATTATTTATAATGACTTATTAATGAAGGCTAAGTGTTACCAAACGTTTTATTTGTCCATTTAGCCCTGCCACCTGTCTAATGACCGCACCACCACACGGAGCCCAACTGAGACTTCAAGGTGTTTATGTGTGTGTGAATGCAATCAAAACCCCATAATATCTCACATCTACCATTCACCCCAGAGAGCAGGTTAAGTGGAAGTCCAGCATGGAAAGGATGACAGCAGAGATGAGAACAGGGTGCGTCCACTCGCCTCGCTAATTGTCGGGAAATCATGAGCGGGAACACGGTACTGGTGGGCTGGAGCAAATGTGGCCATTAGTGTCCGTGTCCCTGGCAGAGCCGGTGTGAGCGGGCGAGAGGTGTGAGACAGGATCGATCAGCTCCAAAGAACACACACACGGCTTATTAGCCGGCTGGTTAGGGATAGATTAGATCCAATCTGCTAATCTGCTGCCCTGACCTTGTGACAAGAAATGTCACTCACACTAAAACTTCAGCCACCTGTTTTGACTTTGAAAAGGGGTGATTTCATAAAGGTACATTTCTCAAAGGCTCAGCACAGGCTGATGACTGCTGGGATACCTGACATACAAGCCAATCTTTCATAAATGTAGATCAAAAGCATCATGCAAAAATGTATAAGAACTGTTCTGCAACAAAAGCAAAAAAAAAAACAGCACTGGCTGTGAAGGTATTAATAAGTCACAAATATACAAATACACACAAACATATACAAGAAGTTATAATATAACTTATTAAAAGGAAAAAAATAATACAGTTGTTAAAGATTTTTTATTTTTTTGTTTTATTTTATTCCTTTGTTGGCTGGAACATTTATTATTTTCTTTGTTAAAGCATCCAAAACAGACATTGGTGCCCACTGGTGAAAATAATAATAATAATAATAAATAAATAATAATAAATAGAAAAAGCAATGTTCCTGACCGTGATAAATCCTGAAAATGAACTTACTGCTATTTAAATGAACCAGAATTAGCATAATCATATTGCAATAATAGACCAGCATGTGTGGTAGACAAAGAGAATCAATAATCTGAAAATGTTCACTTTGAATGAACCACTGTGAAAAGCAAGAAAGAATGAAAACCTCAAGAGTAGCTGCAAAACACAAGCCAGTTAAATTTTTCTCCTTAAAGCAGATTTGCTTCTCTTTCAGCAAGAGTGAGAGAAAAAAGCGTTCTCTTCTGACAGGGAGGATAAAGAAGAAATGAATCAGAAAGCTGATTCATTCACTCCAACTCTTTTTTACTTTCAGAACTGCAGAACTGCAAAAAGCCGGGCCGCCCGCCTGCCTCACTCTCGAGAGTTTGGGATCACATAATGCCTGACATGAAAGGCACATAACCAAACTCGATAAATAAATATGCATTCTAAACAGGCAGAAACCCGCGAAACAGGGACACCTTCTCAAGCCCTGCCGCGCTGAGATTGTCACAATGATGGAGTTAGAATTCCCTGCGCCTGCTGTATATCTGAGGTGGGCTGCCTGAAAAATCAGTCTTATTTCCACCCTCCGTACCACTCGAGATCGTTCATAAAGCCAGACAGAGAGGCAAATCGACTGGACTCCCCCTCATTCAGACATCCATTTTTCATCTCTGATATTGAGCTTGAAAAACACTTTTCACCATCAAACATCTAACTTCATATTCCAACAGCAAATAAAGCAGGTCAAAAAGAAGAGGCTTTTCAATGCTACAAGAACAACACTGTTTTCCTTTTATGTTGCCACACTTGACAGTAATTTAAGATGCAACAATAATCAAATCACTTGTTAATGGACACAAACAGCCTTGTATTTTCATTTGGGAAAATTTGGAATTCAAAATATGCTTATTAGAGAAAAAAAAATCTGGACTCAGAAAAGTGTCCAAAATTTTGCAAACTATTTTTCCAGAGTAGTTTACAAAAGTTATTTTATTTTCACAACTGCCTGCCATGTGTTCACAAAAATATGCATTACATTCCAACATTTATTACGGGAACCGAAGTTTCCATCTTTCCAGCAGTGCTTTTCAGCACCACAACAAAAATCATATTTTACCTGAGTTACAAGTATGCTGAGTACATGCGAGTTTGCAGTTCACACTGAATGCGATCCAATATAAATACCCAGTACCGAGGAATATTGGCAAGAAACATCTTTCTCTCGAGTTGTCCTCACAGCCAGCAAGCCAAAAAAAAACAAACAAAACAAAAACCATCCAGCACTACAAGTGTAGACTGAATCACAAACAAATGACTCCTATGAACGGGTTCGTTTCAAGTCGAACATCGTACTCAGTGATTAGCGAATGAATGAATTCATATGTGTCTTATGAGCTATTATGGTTTTTTTGATGAACTGTTAATGCAAATAAATGGTTTGAGTCAGTATGATGAATCCATGACTGAACCGAATCATCAGTGGTTAATGAGCCAACATCTGATTCACTTACTCATCCATTACTTTGAGCTGAATTCTGTGTATCTTTACATTATAATGCATGCATACATGGTGTTAAAGATGAAAATTTGCACTTTTTTGTAATGAAATTTGTTGAAATTTGAATTTTTAAGATGTTCAATATCATTGTGCATATGTTCTTGTTTTTATGTTTGCTGGCCCTGTAATAAGGATGGGAATGTGCGATTTTTGCAGCATACGGCACGCACAGGGGAAGCTAACTCATATTTAAATTTAATGTGGAAGCAGCTGTTCTCAAGTATTTATAAACATTCAAACCTCAAGCTGTTTTTAACAGGCCCAGTACAGTATGTGTGTGTGTGTGTGTGTGTGTGTGTGTCTGTGGTCTCACATCAAATATAGCATATTTAAATGTTATCACAGCTCTCACAGTGAACTCCTGTTACATCACTGTGCGAGAGGTCACGCCGTACGCCGCATCTCGTTTGTACAGTTCCCAGAGATAAAACGACATGAGAGGAAAGGGGGAGAGAAAAAAGAAAACAACCCCCTGCTCTTTTGCCCAGAGGCACCAGAACTCTCGGCTTAACACTGAGGCATAATTCATCGCAACTTGAATTAAATTACATTGGAGACTTGGGGCTCCCGTACACTATTGATACACTTACAGCTATTGCATCTGACACAGAAATCTATATTCGCCAACAAAAAAGAAAGCCTGTCAGAGGCTATTTATGCCTCCCAAACTGAATGTCTGTTTCAACAGCGTGTTACAGTGAGAACTCTGGTAAGCACATACAGATAAAAAGAAAAAAAAAAAACAAAGACTCAGCAAATTCACATTTAATAACGGCTTTGCTCTGGTGTAATTTAAAGAGCGAAACGCAACCTTACACACAGGCTCGTCCTGAATCTTTACCACACAATTTAACCTTCTTATTTACATCATAATGTATTTACACCCCCCTACATCCCTTAAATTTCATGAAATTCTCTAACAGTAATGTAATGTATTTGACAAGATCAATTAAATAGTTGAGAATTACACTAAATGACGGATGAAGTAAAACTTGTCGTCAGTTATTCTTTGTTAAAGTCACTGTTAACAAACATTTTAATGAGTAAACAAAACACAGCATTTCTGTGGAATGACCCCTGACCCTCTGCTTTCTTATTCTCTTTATCTCTATATATTTTACGCCAATACACACACACACTCGCACCCTTTTCCCTCTGGTTTTGTCCACCCTTCTATTTAAGCCACGAATGTGCTGAATCTCCTCCTTTCTTTGTTGTGACATTTCCAGATCTCGGAGAGCTCTCCGGAAACAGCCTGCTCCATTACAACCAACTGAATTACTGTAATCTTTTCAAATATCACAATCCCCTTCCATTAGCCCAACCTACTCTTAAGATACTGTGGCAGGAGTGTGTAAATACATCTACAGTCACCGCACACAAAGCGACAATAAACATCTATTAGATAAAAAGGGCTAAACATATCTGGATGATTAGAGAGGGGGACAAATAAACAGACACACTTTGAAATGCACATAGCTGCTATTTACAAAAAGAGAAAAACATTATGAGTCCTATAAAAGGTTTTTACACCTGCTTTGGTTAGTTTAGTTTATTTACTGTTTAACTCATTTACAAACATATTTCCCCATATTGCTTGTGTTTTGCAATAATTTACATTTTGTATAAAGATCTCTGTGTTGTACAGAGAATTCTGAAATACAAATACAAAATAAGAACTGTTTTTGCTCATACAATGAAAGTCAATAGGATCCCAAACAATTTTCTTTTCAAAATATTATCTATAGCTGATAAGTGATACAATTTTGGAATGACACATGGGTGAGTAAACGATTTTCACTTTTTAGTGGACTATCCCTTTAAGAAATGTATATTTATAGATTACAGATGATCTACACCCTAAATATTGTTATTTACTGACTATCTTCACTTTAGTATTGCTGCTGTGGGCAAAAATATTCCAGCTAAGCTAAAAATGACTTGCGCTTTGAACCACATCTATATTTTTTTCAATCCAACAATTTTCAGCAAATCCAAATATTTAAACAGACTTGAGATTCAGTACGCGGCTGCTAAATGAAGCAGGCATGAAAGCACACTAACTCTGCACTGTCACCGCTGTTTGCACCACATCTTGAAGATAGCTTCAGATAGCCGCAAGCCTTCAGGCCAAAAAAAAAAAAAAGGGCGGGAAAATAGGAGTCATTTTCTCCCATCCTGAACTGACACTTTTTCCCTCTTCTCTCCTCACAGCGGTAGATTATCTTCCAATGATAGCGCAGGCCGGGGCCTCAGCGCGGCAAGACAGACACTAAATTGGCCTGCCGACACACTCGGCACTTATCATACATGCTAATGGCCCGGCTCGCTGTGGGCAGGCGGCAATCCTGGCTGGGCGGCTGGGGCACACTGAGAGAGGAAGGGCGGGAACGGTAACAGAAATGAGAGCGACAACCTCCACACTGCCTGCAGGAGGCAAGGGCACTGCCAGGGAGGACATGAGCACAGAATTCACATCATTCTGCCGCAGGCACGCATGAGTATGGTGCGGCATTTCTCTTTACGCGTTAAGGGCGAGGAGAGTATTGACTGAGTACTTGATCGCTTAATAACGGGCGGCTAAAGGAAAGGATGTGCTCCTGAATACGATGTGACGAGAGATGACTTATGCAGTCCATACTGTTCCAAGGTTGGAGAGGTGATGATTCCCAGAGGAAGAGAGTGAGGCAGTGATAGAGAATCGAAAAGAGAGCGGGAGATAACATGTGCAGTCATATGTCCATGAGAACTCCCAGAGAGAGGGTTTACATGGGGTCAGGATACAGTCACTTCTTCCATGGTGTCAAACAGCCACCAGACTATAAATAACACTTCCTGGGCCAGGACCTAAAATTAGCCTGCTATTGAACACTCCCTCACTCAGCTGTGGGTCACAATGCTCCAACATCCCACTAGTCGATTAGTGACACTGGGTACTTATTTATTTTTAGTTTTAAGGGTTTTAAATGGGACTGCTTAAATTAGCATATTATATGTTAGCTGTTAGCATTTTCATTCCCACTATGCAGTGCACTTTTTATACCCCAATCCAAAAAACAAAACAAAAAAAACAAACAGCTAAAAAAAAAAAAAAAAAAGCTAAAAACTGTTTTAATTGTAATAACATTTCACCATATTACTATTTTTACTGTATTTCTGATCAAATAAATGCAGCCCTGGTGAGCTTAAAAGATTTCTTCAAAAAATCGTAATATATCAGACTTTTGATATTTAGTGTATATAATGAAATAATAAAAAAAGAATATATATATATATATATAATTAAAAAAATGTTTCTATAAAAAATATATATATATAAAAATATGTATATATAAACTCATATTAGTAATTTTTGTCACAATATAACAATTCTGTGATGTTTGATGTTGAAAAGTTGCCAGATAACAGGAATGACCCATAATGACCCGTCTAACTACAGTAGAAAAAATACGGTCATGAAACTTTCCTTTCAGCTCCGGTGCCTCTTCTGAAGGCATTTTCCAATGGACAAACCGCAGGGACAGTGCTGAAGTTATCCCGGCGCTTTATAGCTGTCCAGGTGATTTCAACCACTTATCCAACACAGTCGGCTCGCGTTCACACAGTATTCCTTCATGACAGACAGCACTGGGGGAGATAAAAGTCTCTGGAATGCCTGATAAAATAGAGAATGTTTGGAATGGGACTTCAGAAATAAGCTCCCACACAGACGTAACAGGATATAATGACTCTGAATGTGCTGTTCGAAAGGGATGGAAAATAGTCAAAACAACCATTAGGGTCTGTCTATTAATAGTGATTCCCATCCATATCTGCTCAATCTGGAACTAGTCGCGCTATCCTTTAGTTTTAATTGTTTTCATTGATAAAATAATCAAGAGATAATATGTGTTCAGCTCGCTAAATGATTTACTTCTGAAGTGGAATTACATTTCAAATGAATCTCTAAAGAGTTCACTTCAAGGTAATCTCGATCCATCAGAACCTCTTCGTGTGGGATCTAACCTCCTGCCTGCTGGATGCTGCGTTCCTGTCTCCAAGCCTCTGGATCAAGGAAATGTCTTCTGAATGTTTAATGTCTGGCTGCATTTCCAGGCCCGATATCAAATGAGCTGATCAGGAAGCCTGGGGTCTGTAGAGACCTCCACCGGTCCAGCTTTCCAGATCCTGGAACCATTTAGGGTCATTTATGGATATCCAGGGCCCTGGCAGCTCGAGAGTGGCCTTACTGGGTCAACAGAGCCTCTCTATATACAGCTACTGAGCCTGGCTCTCTCTCTGCTCCACAGCCTGGGGTCGAGGGTCACAGATGGTGCCTCTGAAGATGGCGGCTCACCAAGCAGGCAGTCGACGTACAAAGCTGGCATTTCCACAAGCAGAGGGAGATCATTACGGCCTCTGTACAAAATATTCATGATAATAACAATATTACCATGGTCGAATTAGCAAGTCAAATATGCACACAGGCATGCTAGCAGACGAGGCTTCAGAGACCACTTTGATCTTGTTGGCAAAAGCAACTTGATGGCAATTGAAATCAGTAAGAAGAGCAAAAGAGAGCAAAAGGAAGGACGGGTTTCCGCCCAACACGCCTTGACCTTTTTCTTGCTTTTTTAAGCCTTTCGTTCCCAGCGCATCATCTGAGAAATGATCTGAACTGAGAGACCATGACAAAGCTGTCATTTTAAGTAAATGTTTTCCCTTCACCACATTTATCTTTTTCTTAAACCTTCGTGACTGATATTAGCTATGCAAGTAATTCTCCAATGGCCCAATTTAAGCCAGCCAGTCGATCAACAGCGAGGTTCCTGCTATGAGACGCTGGGGGAAACGTGTTAAAAAAAGAAAAGAAATTCAGGCTCTCTCTAGACGCTCACTGAATAATGAGAACATTTGATGCAATATCATAGAAAAATCAATGGAGAGACAGGAGAGGCTGGTCTCACTGTGTTGTCATGTTTACAATGGAATACTGGGATACAATGTGTCTTCAGCAGGGTTGGAAAAGCTACTTTAAAACTGCAATTGAAACTACTACTACTACAGTAGTTTAAACTGTATACAAGCAATTTTGAAATATAAAAAAATTAATATCTCAAATAAGGTCATACCAATAAAAATGAGCATAACTACCATAAACACTCTATTTAAAATAAAATAAAAGAAAAAGTTTCATTTGATTCACAAACAATTCACTTTTTTGAGTGGTTTGTTTTAGTGAATCAAAAACATGTAAACTGATTCTCAAAACAAGTGATTCTTATGAGTCTGTTCTTTAAAAGAATGGTTTAAAAAGACAAGTTACTGTTTTGAATTTGTTTAAATCACTGTCCTGTATAATTTCAGTATTAAAGAAAGATAATTTTTTTCATATATAATAAGCAAAACGGACACATAACTGAAATGTACCCAAATGAATCAGATTCTGAATCGAGAATTGATACTGAATATTATACATACATATATATATATATATATATATCAGAATCAGAATCAGAATGAGCTTTATTGGCCAAGTATGTTTACACATACGAGGAATTTGTTGTAGTGACAGAAGCTCCACAGTGCAACAGAAAGACAGCAACAGGACAGGACACAGATAATAAAAGAATGATATACAAATATCCAAATAGGCAATGTACAAAACAGCAAAAACACAATATATAATATAGACAATTATGTATGTACAGGTCAAGTATGTGCAAATTTGAAATGAGAAAATAAAATAAGTGAGTGTGGTGAATGGATAATGTATAATAGTTGTGTGTTCCACGTTTATTGTCGAGTGTTCATGAGATGGATTGCCTGAGGGAAGAAACTGTTTCTGTGTCTGGTCGTTCTGGTGCTCAGAGCTCTGTAGCGTCGACCAGACGGTAACAGTTCAAAGAGGGAGTGTGCTGGATGTGAGGGGTCCAGAGTGATTTTACCAGCCCTTTTGCTCACTCTGAATCTTTATATATATATATATATATATATATATATATACATATAACAAAAGGAAAGAAAGATTCGGAATGATCAGACTTTTTTTAAAACTGTTTTGGTAACAACTGAGCTACTGTCATGCTAATGAATCAATGTAGTCAAATTTGTCTAGTTAACTCCCCCACGCTGATCAGTACTGAGCTCGATCTCATGGAAAACTCCTGGAGGCTCATGGTTCTCTGTGATTTGTAAGTATAAGTAACTGAACTTAACTGACAGCGCTGACCTTCATTAAAAATCCTGCTAACTGGCTGTCATGTAGAATGACACCGGGGTTGTCCTCATTTCGTGATTCGTCGCGAGCACTGCGAGCTGCATCTGTGGCTCGCCTGCAGAAGCCTCAAGGTCAGGAACCATATCCCTCTGCTGTCTTTCATTCTCAAAAGCTTGGCAAGACATGGAGAAATCTAATACGAACTGTAGCAGCAAACATAAAATCGTAGGACAGGGCATCAGGTGCCAACATGCAAGAGGCACCCAGGCTTTGATTTTTAAATCTTCTTTCAATCTTTTGCACCACACACTTTTAACAAGCCCCCAGAATGACTGCCAGATCCTTTCCCAGTCTTCCCTGGATGAGGGAATTGCAATGGGGGAAGAGAGACAGGCCTTTACTCCCAGCCTGGCAGACAGGGATCCAAGACACAATTTCATGGTTTGTGGCCGGTGCACACCAGTGACTCCTCATCCCCTTGAAAGCAGGCTGGTCGGGGATAGGGATGACACCCCCGCCCGTGCGCACACGCACCCGGCAGCCCTGTCACCCTCACTGTATGCTGCCCATTATAGGCACCCATTCTGCTTCCAGCATCAAATATTAATCCCGGCCCCCGAATTGAAAAATTGCAAAGAGGTGAAACCAACTCACCATTTTATTATTGATTTCGTGAAAATGAATCTCGCAGACCTTTTCCACCACGTCCTCGTTCTCGAAAGTTACAAAGCCAAATCCTGTGAAGAGGGAGAGGATGGGAGAGAGAAAACAGGGGAAGAAAGGGAGGGGGGGAAAACAGCTCATGATTGAAGTGAACCAACACAGAAGCAGTTAAATGAACAGGAAAAAAGCAACAAATATCTGTTGATTGCTATTATTGTATGGAGAAGGCATAAATGAGCCATTGAGTCGTGCAGCAATCTTCGTTTTATCTGGTCCTAATGCCATGCAAATTATGTATCTAGTACAGAGCAGGAACTCTTTTGCTGTTAAAATGATGAAGTCCTGGGCACTATTAAAATAGCTTTGAGTCTGCTCCTCAGAGATGGAGGAAGCTCAAAGCTGTTTTAATGGGATTTGTAGAGCCAGCCAGCATCTGAACTCCATTACCAAATATTTGATGTTTCTTTGCGAGTTTTTCAATACGTGACACACTATTTTTCCTCATTCCTAAGTGCCTCTACTGAGGATCCATTTTCACCTCACAGAGCACAACAGAGCCACACCATCCATGAGGAATGGGGAACATCCAGTGATTAAAAAAGAATGCACAAACCCACTGAGACTGAGTCTCAAACTAGATCTGGATGTTCGCAAACAGAATACCGATAATTTGTCTCACACAATGACGCATGCAGATATACACACGACCAGGGGGCAAGAAATGATCTGAAACATAGAGGGACACATTATAAGCCCTAATCAGCTTTACTCATGAATGTTAATCAAATGGCATAACAAACGCCCAGTAGACCCTTGCAATTTTCAAGAAAAGTTTAAAAGTTTAGTCATGTGATGTAAACAAAAAAAATCCTTACAACTTTAATACATTGGGGTGTATATAAGCAGTTTTGTTAAAAATATTTGTAGTAATGATACTACTACTAATAACAATCATAATTTTCCAAAAATAAATAAATATGCAGTTTTGTTAAAAATATTTCTAACAATGATACTAAGAATATATTCAATTATTTATGAATTATATTATGTATTTTTGAATAACATAATGGATATGGCAAAACATTTGCAAGTTGCAACCAACTGGCAGAGACTTTCTTTCTTCACACCATGGCCTAACAAAACTTTTATATGAGTGGAAAAATATTATTATTGTCCTATAATTAAAGCAAACTTTGAAATTTCTAAAAGTTCCTTCTTCATACAACTACACTGTCACACTTAGTGTGCTGTGCTTTACAAGCCTTCAAGTAACAGAAACAAAAAGAACAAAAATAGAGCACTTGCCCTGCTGCTTTTAGACAAGGCTTTTGGCTTTTAAGAATGTGAGAGATAAGTCCTGGGGTCAACAGGTCAAAGAGGTAGACAGCAAGCCCAAAACAGGAAGCCATGGAGCCCCTCTCAACACCAGCCGTGATAAGAGCAGATGAAGAGGCGGGAGGGATGATAAGAGGGCATGGGATAAACAAGCGGTGGCCTCTGGTCCAGTGCCATGTGACCTCTCAGTGATTATATGTACAGTTTGTTTTGTTTGGGGAAGAAAACACTGGCTGAATTATCTGCTCCCTGACTCCATGACACAGTAGAATCCACTCCTCGCCCTGCTGGGGTAAACACAGAGGTGGATGTCGTGCTGTTAAGAGTCGACAGAATGGCGTAGCTGTGCTGACTGATGGGGTACTAGCTACGCCGGAACCATATGAGGGCTTTGTATTGGGGCATGAGGTAATTAAGGGCAATTATTGTATGTACATGGCTGTAGGGGTGATCTACAGTCATTGCCACACTGTCATCTTCTCCAGAGTTGGAAGACGGCCAGCAGCCCCTCATCGACCCTTCAGCCTGGGCTTAGGCGGCCTCGAGGGTTGACATCATTGACAGGAAGTGAGTTATAGGAGCAGCCGCCCCATGGGAGGATGCTGGAACAGGATTCACAGCCAATTACCTAGTGACCTCTTTGCTCGCAATGGCTTCCTGTACAAGCCTGTTAGAGCTTCCTGTGACTGATCAGACCTGATGATTCGCAGCAGGCTGGACCAGGTTCTCCCATTGCTCCACTCCCTGACTACTCTGCTCCACCTTTCCTAGCACAGATCTGGGGGTGAATGAATGTAGCTGGTTTCACTGTAGAAGTCACTTTTTTTCTTTAGCTTTAGCTTCTTTAGCTGGACTTTAGCTAGTCGGCTCAGAGCCATATTCATATCATTAAATACTGCCAAGTAGGCCCACAGTGTCAGCAAATTAGAAAAGATTTGAATGGTATGAACTGAATTTAACTGAACTGTTTACCTCTATAATTCCAATTAAGTTCCTAAATTTCAAATCAATTTAAATAGAATTAACAAACACAAGACAGAATTGCAATAGACAGAATAATAGATAAAATGACAGATAGAACGATAGAACAACAGAAAGACAGATAGATAGACAGACAGACAGCAATTCAAATGAAACTCATGAATCAAAACAGAGTCTATTTATAGATTCTGAATTTTGCACAAGCCTGATTAGTCACAGGGCTTGATTACTGCTGCCTGGTGTCCTCTGTTCATTTACAGTACCTTTGTTCTTTGTTAAAAAGGACCCAGCAGGATTCATATAAAGCTATGTTTTGTACAGTCAGGGCAACAATAACCGCATGTAAACAATGAGTCTGAAATGAAACATTTAAAAGGTGGCATTTGCAATGCTTTTCTACATGGCCAGGCGTGCATGCTAAGCGCAGACTAACTCTTTAAAGAGCAGCCCCGCACATGGAGAAAACATCCCTGGTGATTTCAGCCCAGAGACATTTACATGTGTCTGCAGGCCCCAGGCTGATGGGGCTGCCTTTGAAATCATGAGAGGCAGTTAGTTTTCCATCTCGGGCCTCTGCGCCCTTATCAGCCGCACAGCGACCAGTTCTGACAACCAACAAATCAGCTGTCAGGAGCAATTTCTCAGCAGCTGGGAGAGAGCTGGCACGCATTGGGTGGTTCGGGGAGCCCGACGGCTGCAGAGGGGAGAGGGAGCGGGTTACAGTACCTGCACCCCAGCAGGAAGCACCTGAAACTGACATTTCCCCGCCAATTGACAAATCTACTATCAATCCCAAAATTCTCACTGCTCAAAAGTGCACATATGAATATAAGAGATACTAGGGTCACATTTAACAAGAAAAGGAAGAAGTTACAAATTGGTTAAATGACAGCACTGGTACCATCAAAATTGGCAGGTTCTCTCATTAATTTAACACGTACAAAAAAAAAAATCACTCAGAAATTGCATGTAAATTTCACAAACAATTATAAAAAAAACACCAACATTAAATGTGAAATCTTAAAGTAGAAGAAACTGAAATAGTATTTTCTTGTAAAACATACTCTACTAATCTTTGTTTTATCTACAGCTTCAGGTTTTTTTTTTGTACAGTGTAGTAGTGTTACACATGTAGTATATATTACACATGTAGTGTACACATATAGTATATATTACAATGAAAATTAAATTTTAGAAATAAATATATAAATAAATACATGAGTATAAAATTTTTTCTAATGTCCATGTTTTCTGTAGTGTTTCATCCAACCTCACATCACTGTAATTAGATCACCCCAGTAGTGGGGTAAGATGTGCCAGCAGTACTCTCTGTATTAACTTTCACAATTTAGTGATAAGTTCAAAACAACTTTAATTTGCTGCAGATAAATGAGTGAAAGTTTGAGAGAGAGACAGAAGAAAAACATACTGGTCATATTTTGACAGACTGCTAGCATTAACGTCTTAAACCTTCCAGAATTTTCAGATTATCAAAGAACCAAAACTGCAAACTACAATCTCTAACTGCATCAAGTGTAGCAGGTAAGAACAGGCAACGATCCTGCATGCTGACTTTGTCAGAGTTCAGGGCGCTATCGGCAGGGTGAGCTCTCGACCGAGCACTGGAAACGGCAGCAAATCAAAAACCTTCAGGACTCCTAATGACAAGACCAGCGCTGCTAACAGGATCTCTTAATGAAGGAGTGCCGATACCGAGGGCCCTTCTCCGCATCCTCTGCAAAGTCAAGCGAAGGAGAGGACGGGAACAATGCAAAACAACAGCTGCCTCGGCGCTGGCAGAGGAGACGTCGCATTTTTCCGCCTCAAACACCCCAAGGCATTATCTCGCCCAGTTAGTGACTTAACCACTCTGAACAGGCCATTTCCTTACATTGGAAACCACTTCTGCCTTACAGCCCACCTACACCAACGCAGCGCTCCTACAACACGACACGCACATCTGTTTTGAAGCGGTATGCTTGAGAGAGGAAAAAAAGAAAAAAAAAGAAACGCATCTATTTTTTTCGCTTAACTTGTCTTGAGATCCCTCAATGACAACACATGGATTTCCAATCTCGGGGAGGATAATAAGTGTTAGTGGCTATTACGGAGGCGTCTGGCTGCCATCTCACACTTATTAGCCAGAGAGAAGCAGGCCGGGTCTCAACAGACACCCAGACATTCACAGCCTCTTACAAAACAAAGAGCCACTGCCATGCTGAATGCCAGTCCCCCTCGGAGCCCAGCACAAATAAAATTAAAATGCTAAATCAATGAGCCTTCCTCTGACCTTTGCTTAAAAAGCCGAGGGTGCCTGGAGCAGTTCGATGTATTTAAAGGGAAGAGGTACACAACCGAATCAGATATTATTACGGCCACCTCGTATCCTTTCCAGAGACCAGAGATGGTAAATAGATTGCATGTTGCATATTAAACGGTGGGGGGAAATAGCATGCCTACGGACGTTCTCGTGAATGCACAGACACGCAAAATGGCGTGAACGGTGTACCACCTGAATCTGTGATTCGTACGATGGTATGCGAGATCAGATGTTGAATAATATATGACCACAAGATGAGTTCAGGATGGGGAACGCTAAGACAAGCACAACACTTAGTATAAACAAAAAGTCTTGTGTGCTGCAAAAGTTCAGAACCTCAAAAACTTCTTGGAAAACCTTTATTTGCATGCATACCTCAACATACTGAACTGTGACACTCACTTGGACGCAAATTCTATTCTGGCTTTTTTCTTTTCTTTTTTTTTTTTTCCTCTACATCTCTGATGGTCACATCATTTTTTAGTAATATATTTGAAAATATATATTTTCCCTCTCTCTCTCTCTCTCTCTCTCTATATATATATATATAACTCTAGCACTCTCTATTCTAATTCTATTTTATCTATCTGTCTTTTTATGTAAAAAAAACAAACAAACAACAAAAAAAACACACCCTTGACACTATCAATAGCATATTTATTCTCTAACTGCTAGTTTTTCTTTAAAAACTAACACTAGCTTTCTTTTTTCTATTCTATCTACTTGTTTCTTTATAAAAAAAAATAAATAAATAAATAAAAAAACAAATTCTATTTTTCTATATTCTATCTACTTATTTTCTTTAAAAAAACAACAACAACAAAAAAAACCTGTATATGTGTACTGCGTTAGGCTAACCGAGACTTGTCATAGCACTTGCATGTTGATGCAAAAATCAAAATATTGAGAAGACTGCCTTTAAAGTTGTCCAAATGAAGTTCTTAGTAATGCATACTACTAATCAAAAATTAAGTTTTAATATATTTACGGTAGGAAGTTACAAAATATATTCATGGGACATGATCTTTACTTAATATCCTAATGATTTTTGGCATGAAAGAAAAATCTATAATTTTGACCCATACAATGTATTTTTGGCTATTGCTACAAATATACACCAGCGACTTAAAACTGGCTTTGTGGTCCAGGGTCACATATCATTTTTCAAAAAAATTATTTTTCAATTTTTTTCTTATGCTCTAAACAATTTAATGACATGACAAAATACTAGGGGCAGTCGTGGCCTAATGGATAGAGAGTCCAACTTGTAACCCAAAGGTCTTGAGTTTGAGTCTCAGGTCTGGCAGGGATTGTTGTGGGGAGAGTGAATGTCCAGTGCTCTCTCCACCCTCAATACAACAACTGAGGTGAGACCCTTGAGCAAGGCACCGAACCCCAACTGCTCCCCGGGCACCGCAGCATAAATGGCTGCCCACTGCTCCGGGTGTGTGTGTGTTTGTTTGTTTGTTTGTGTTTGTTTGATTGTGTGTGTTTGTTCACTGCTGTGTGTGCGCACTTGGATGGGTTAAATGCAGAGCACAAATTCCGAGTATGGGTCACCATTTTTAGGTATTTTTTTCTTTTTAAATCACTGCTGTATAGTAGCTACCAATAAATGAAACTAATATACGACCCGATAAAATAAAATCGGTTTCACAGTTTCAGCTACATTTAGTTTCCTCACACCAGTAAGAAAGGAAACTTATGACACAGCTGCACAGCATGCTTTCTGCACCTCACCCTGTAATAAATGCTAAGCTGCTTTTTAAACACTGTTTGCAGATTCTGAGGCATAAAGACCAGGCCAGTGACATCAGCAGCTCCGTCTGTTATGGGTGGGTGGCTGCCACAGTGGGAAAGTGACAGGGCAACATTCTGCTACATAAGTTAGCATATGTCTGCGCGCATATGTCTCTTTGTTCATGTGTTTGGAGAGTGCGCACGAAAAAGCTTTGTTTTGGTTTGTTTGTTTGGGTGCTTTTCCCAATATGCTCTCGCTATCAAACGCTGCCCTGGAAGCGAAAAAGGAAAAAGAATTGCGATGTGCCCAGACAACAAGTTACAGCAATAAAATCAAAGCCAGTGTCAATTAATTTCTCCCCACTCTGATAAATGGAGTCCCTTTCTCATCTATTAATAATGAGAGCAGAAAGCGCCACAAGAACATCTGTCAATGAGTTTCATTTTTTCTCCCGGCAGACAGTTGGCTGTCCCCCGCGCTCACATGTGCTGGGAGGAGCTCAATTCTTTGGCCTGAAGACACCCATGGGGAGTGGAGAGAATGATCCTTAGGAGTCAATAAATAGATTGGCATGCATCGATGGGAGTTTACGGCCTTATTTACACATCCGCTTAATCAAAAAGAAGACGGGCAGGGAGAAAAATAGCCTCTCGGTAAGCTCTCTGGAACTTGGAACTCTTGTAAACTAAATGAGACTAGACAGTGTAATCGATTGTAGCTCCAGCCACCCCACTACATTATAATGACTTGGGAGAGACGCATGGCTTTCGAAGAAACTGAAGAGAGGACCTAAAAAAGAAATTGGGGGGAAAAAGAGAGAAGTGTAGAAAACTAAAACTTCTTGAAGCTGAGCGCTACTGCTGACGCTTTATTAATCTTTTACTCCAGTTGAGTGTGCGTGAGGAGCAGTGGTAGATAGATCTCAAGGGTACAGAGATAAACTAAGCCGCAAGACTAGAGAACTAGCGGGGCAAATTAATGCACCTGCCACTGGCATGTTAAGGAACAAGTTCTATTAGCACGAGTGAATAAACACGCAGGCCTTTAATGTGTACCGCATAACAGTGATTCCCAACCTGTACGCCAGGTGGGACTTCAGCTGTTTCAGGGGAAAAAAAAGAAAAGATTTCTTTGTTACACTTATAAAACAGAACTTGAGAATAAAAGAAATATTCAAATTAAATTTTTTTTAAATATTTTAGAAAATAAATTATATTAACATTAATAAAAATAAATACATGTCAAGGTTTAAAAATATAAAGCTTAACACATTCCGTTGTTTTTAAGGAAATAAAACAAAATAATATACATACGTTTTGGCAATTAGCATATGTTCCAAAATGTATATGGACATTTAAGCCGCAAATAAAACTGTATGAATGCTTTTTAATTATATAAATTGCAAAGTGCAAATGGAATTCATTTTAAATAAAGAGAGCACACTTTCTGAGCAATCATTTAACAAAAAATAAGGATTTAAATGACAAAACATTAGATATACTGTTCAAAATTAAGAAACACATTACTGCTTCAGAAAAATGGCTGGAAAACATTGATGTATAAGATCCTGTGATGGGGTGCCCTATCTTTGGCTTAAAAACAAAACAAAACAAAAAAAAAACATTAAGGTCACTGCCGTACCCTCACAAGTGGCACTGAAGATTAATGTCAATATTAGGCCTTCCAAAAGCCACCTAACTAAAATACCAGCCACTTCAGAAGCAGCCATTCCTCCCTAATGGCTAATGATCTGAGTCCTTCCTCCCTCATTACAGAAGACGGATGAATGGAGAGGTGCGATATGTGCACAGTCAGCAGGGTACATCTACACGAAATGTGGAGCACAGCTCAGAGAGAGAGAGAGAGAGAGAGAGAGAGAGAGAGAGGGAGAGAGGGGGCATTTTTATGAACCCAAACCTTTCATTCAATTATATCTATTGAATCAAGTGAGTAAAATCATTTATCACAAGTTAAAAGTAAATGATAACCGACCAACTCAACCCAAGCTGGAACTTAACTTTTTATGTGCGAGTGCCTTTATGACCCCTGTATCTTCTAAAGGAGCACTATAAATCAGCAGTCTTTCATCTCAGCAAGTGTATCACCACCAAAATCTGTGGAGAGATCCAAGACATCTTTCCTAGGAAAAGACTGAAAACCTAATAAGACAGGAACTCCATGTTTGGGGTTTTGAGTTCGAAAGACGTTTTTAATATCTCAAAAAGCAACACTGACATATGAGTTTGATAACTAATTTTAGGATTAAAAACAATTCAACTTGATAAGCTTCAACTGTTCTTGATAAATAATGTTATATTACTTAAATTTGGAATCTGAAGACAGACAGATAGATAGTTAATGTTACAACTGATTCAGCTTTATCAATTCAATAAAAAACTGCTCTGTATGTAATTGAAGATGAAAAATAATAAATGTCTTCAGATGATAAGCTCAAAAGGTAAATAAAAGGATGGGGAAAAAGGGCCAAGGAAAAAAGTACACAGCTTGTACAGCTTCTTTACAATTACCAGAAAAGAAAGGATTACAAGGATGTAAGATATTAACAATGTTAGAATTTAATGTGAATATTACTTGAAATATCGCTCTGAACTCCAAAGACCTCCTACATATCACGTACCATCTGGTCTTTCACTCGACTCTGCGTGAGGAGTTGAGTCATCACAATTCAACATATTGCTATCTTTGACAATTTTTCTGTGACTAATATAAATGAAGCTAACTATAATTTTCAGATCTAGTTACGTTTGATTGTCAACACACCAAATGGCATAACAAAACAGAGAGTAAAAAACAAACAAATAAATAAATAAGTCGAAAAAAAAAAGCAAAAAAGATCTATTCCCTCGCAAACGATTGAGCCATCTTTTCGCAATCATCCTCCAACATTTATCCCATTCTCATCTTTAACTATGCGAATTAGGCTTTCATTGTGTTTGTGGCGGTTCGACTGGCTCTGACAGGGCCGGTAATGAAGAGCCATATGGGACGGCGCTTTGAGCTCGATGCTTTCTGACAGTTCTTTCTTTCATAATCCATAAACTCCACGCAGTCTGCTGCCTTTTTCACAGGCGCTGGAGCAACAAGTCCAATTTCACCCCTCTCCCCTGCAAACAGGCTAATGTGATTACACTTGCATCAAAACAATTTGAGCCTTAATTACAGCAGACACATCAAGGCGAGGGCCATGATAGGAATTTCTCAAAGGAAGCAATTGGCATGACGAATTAAGGAGAGAGAGATTAAAAAAAAAACGTATTTGATAATGCGGCGTTCGTTGCCGTAAATGCCAGTGGTGGGAGTTGGCGCCGGGCTCCGGTGTTTACCCTTCAGAATGAAATAAAATTGATCCATCACACCGGAAAACGATTGCATCAGGGTGCCTAATTATACTCTCTACTACAGGTGGTCTTTATGTCGGTATAGAGCGCTATTGAGGTTTCTCTCTGGGTCATCGTGTGCGCCACAGAGATTCGGCAACAGCTGTTAATCCCAAGGTTGAATCGGGATTGATATGAAACAAAAGTAAACGTGTCTGTTCTCAGGTGTGCAAGGTCAAAGGTTAGGCTTTGGGCTCTCGGAGCGGTCGTCTGTCTGTCTCAACAGAGCGAACGAGAGAGCGCTCTTCCTCTATCTGCCGTTGAAAAATGCATTCAGCATATTTCACCTTATCTATCTCCTCCCTCACACGGGCCTCCGGATCTCAATCATTTTGACTAATTAGCCGTTCCAAACTCTCTCCCAAACAAGCGCCAACTCCGTAACAATTAAACCGATGGATCTCATTACCGCACTCCTCTATTGGGTATTTAGAGTCATGGTGCTAAAAGTCATTGTCCTTGAGCTGGGCACCTGAGTGAACGCTGCATCAGGATATTACATGGAGAGAAGAGATACAGGAGTGAAGGTGAAAGAGAGAACAGAGAGAAGCTGATGAGCAATAAAGGTTGTTGACTGCTCTGAAGAGATATGCTGCTGATGGTTAAATTGTCCCTGACACAAAATGGCACCTTGACACAACCCAAAAATAAACCTACTTATGTTTGTTATTTTATCTGCATTACATACAGGAATACTTTATAATATACATTTTATATTTTATACATATATTATACACACACTTGTGCATATACAAAACCCAAAAATATATTCACAATGAATAACATTTAAAATGTAAAAATTGTGTGTATTGTGTGTGTGTGTGTGTGTGTGTATTAAATATATCTTATCTTATATCTTATAATGTTTTCAACATAATAATAATAATAATAATAATAAATGTTTTTTGAGCAGCAAATCAGAATATTAGAATGATTTCTGAAGGGTCATGTGACTGGAGTAATCATGCTAAAAATTCAGCTTTGAAATAACAGGAATAAATTACATTTTAAAATATATTCAAATAAAAAACAGTTATTTAAATAGTAAAAATATTTCAAAATTTCACAGTTTTTGCTGTACTTTGGATCAAATAAATGCAGGCTTGGTGATCAGAAGAGACTTCTTTAAAAAACATTAAAAATATAAAATACATAAAACTAAATATGTACATTTACTATAAAACAAATATTTAGAACTAAAAATGCTAATATGTGTGTGTGTTTGTGAGAGAGAGAGAGAGAGAGAGAGAGAGAGAGAGAGAGAGAGAGAGAAAATTTAAACCAAACTAGTAACTAGTTGACTGTTGGACAGCTAACCGACTAGCCAACCATCGTGATCTATCTCTACTTGAAAAGGGTTAAATTAGAATAGCAGAAAGAATGATGTTTCTGGATGAGCCCTGGCTCCAGGTTGTATTATTGCGGTACTGGACATCACATACACAATATCTCACCTTATTTGCATATGTGTGTCACTGTGAACACATCAGCATCTGTGAGGATGTGAGTTCAGTCAGGCTCTGCTGACTTTTTGTGTGTGTGTGTGTGTTCAGGAGTCTATTTTGTCCAAGCCAGTGTATGTAGGTCACCTAGCAGCACTGGGCCATCAATTTCTCTGTCCTACTTAAAAAGACACACACTGGAGAAACTGGGAATTTTTCACTTTTAGACTACATACAGTACCCACTGCTTTTCAACCTGCATCTGTGCTGGCTGGTTTGGGAAAGACTCTCCACAACAAAAAACAAAATTTGAATTCGGAACATCATAAAAAAATGGAAATGAAACAATAATAGCCTGCACACACACATACGCAAAACATGAATAGTTCAGATAAGGGAGGCCACGCATACACAAATCCAATTTAGAGCATTGGCACAACGAAAAGCGCAAGAAAACAAGGCAGCCTCTGATGTTATCGACAGGGAACCCCTTAAAAATGAGTTTTTCCTGGTTCTGGTTAGTTGAAAGTTCTATTTCAATAGATCACAAAGCTTGTGAGCTTACATCTGGCAGAACTGATATAGTCCAGTTCTTAGGAAAAGGAACATTAAAAGAAGTGCCGAAAATACGCTCCGAAAGACTTCACCGCTGTCAACAAACCGAGCCGTGAGGACTCCGCTCCAGCAGTGTCAAATTTAAATCTTTTCTCTGGGGTCATGCCTTCATGCTTTATCCTTCGGTTTCACAAAACAAGAATAACATTTCTTTCCATAGTGTGTAAAATGCAGCTGGTGTAAAAGAAAGGATAATTGAAGGTCAAATTAGTTTACACCAATTAGCCATCAAATCATTTGGGAATGCTAGTGTTACACCACACATCTCACACCAGTGACTTTGGACTTCAAGTTATTTGAGAAGTAAATCATTTTTAGAAATCATGCACAACATTAAATGCATTATAATTAGCGGAAATGTTCACACTTGGCTGAAAGAGTATGACAGATTAAAGGCAAACGTGTTTTGCAGAGGTGGAGAGCGAGCGAGCGAGAGAGTTCCCTAACAGCACCTTTAGGAAATAAATAACACTGATAGTATGTAATTAGGCCACTCGCTACGACAGTGGCCAGACTGTTTATGTTTGCACACATATGGTACGATCAGAAAGATGGACTATAAAGCCATTCCTCATCAACAACACTTCTGCTGCAAGAGCCGACAGCTTCCCTAAGTCAAAATGCCACCTCCGCCGTCTCACAGGGCTTCAGCCTTTTTTTTGGGAAGATATTCATATCTTACTCATATGTGGAGCTGATACAGTTTATCAGGGTGTTGTAAACACACCAACAGCCGGGAGGAATAACAGACGTTTGACACGGTTATGGTCCAGATCTGAAGTGTCAACGATGGGAGGGAGCATAATTTATTAACCGTACAGTTGGACTCTCCCAAGAATCTCTTAAAATAGAGAGAAGACGAGGCCTTGTTTAAAGCGCTAGGCAAGACCAATTTCTTCTTTAGTTGCTTCAAAGGTAAGCATTCTAATTGCCTTAAAATTTCACAAGCAGGATGGAGCACTTAATTGGTTCAAACAGGCAAAACTTTACAAGAATTGTTCATCTGAGGAAAAAAAAAAAAAAAATGGAAAAAAGGATTTACTAAGCTTTATGTTGATACTTTTTAAGTGGAGCACAAAAAGAGAAATTTTAATTTTTTTACGCAACTCTTTTTTAGTAAAATGTCCATATGAGTAATACTGTATTTCAAATTTTAAAAGTCTTCTTTTTATGTCATACAACAAAATTGTGAATCATGTTAATTAAATGAAAAATGTTAATTAAATGTGACTACAAATTCTACTGCTTTAAATGTCATATATAAAAACTTTTTAATTTGCAATGATTTGCATACAGTAAGTGTTAATATACAACAATATAAAATATTATCATATAAAATATAATATACTTGTAAAATTAAACTGGCATTTTTGGGGTTAGTAAGTGTTTTTGTTTTGTTTTTTTAGTCTTTTATGCTCACCATGGCTGCATTTATTTGATAAAATGTAAACACTGTAACATTATAAAATATATTTTTACAATTTAAAATAAATGTTTTCTATTATAATTTAAAATGTAATTTATTCCTGTGATGCAAAGCTGAATATTCAGCAGTCATTACTCCAGTCTTTAGTGTCTCATGATCCTTCAGAAATCATTCTTATATGCAGATTTTATGCTCAAGTAACTTTTCTTATATTATCAGTGTTGAAAACAGCTGCTCTACTTAACATTTTTGTGGAAACCACGATACATTTTTTTAGAAATTGAGTACAGTAATTTTAAATAGAAATCTTTTGTAACATTACACTGCAAATGTCCGTTACTTTTGATCAATTTTATGTATCCTTGCTGAATAAACATTAATTTCTTACTGACCTCAAACTTTTACGTAAATGGTAGCGCATGTTAAAATTTATTTTTTTCTTTATTAATTGTATGTAAACATATGGGTTTCAAATGACATACTGCAGGTAAACATTTCCTTTAAAAGGATTCCATAACAACCCAGGAAGTGATGTGAAGCTGAGGTCGGGTGGGCCGCACTTGCACATGTTGCACATGTGGACCGTTTTGCCGACAGCCTCCTGAGCACATTTGAAATTTCATTAAGTGCAACATAATTGCTTGTATAATCAAATGTGAAAATGTATATTATAGAGCCATTTCAGCACACGGGCTCTATTTTAATCACCACGCCTGGGACGGCGCCAAGGTGAATTAGCAGAAATTAAAAGCTCTGCTGTGTGGTGTGTCTCCTGCTTCTTGCAGGCCGTCTTTGTGTCTTATTCAGACGCTTGGCACATCTGCTGTCCTTTTGAGGATTTCTTCCTTAAGATACCACCAAATTCACATCCATCAAAAATTTAACGGTGCTAGTTATGTAGGAGCAGCCGCCAAGGGAGAATTCCAGCCAAAGACGAGCATTAAATACACACATACAGCAGAGATGCTTTTCAGAACTGTTCTGAGAGAGAGGGGAACGACAGAGAGGGAATGCCGATAAACATGGGACAAATACAGTACCTGACAGAGATGTTACAGTATTGGAAGCTTCATATGAGGCCTTAGTTGGTATTGCCCTTCTGTGTCAGTGCTCAACAGTAAGGAATGTCTGCAAGTCCAATACCAGTGCTATGTTGTCAATAATCTTATGTCTGCTGATGCAATAATAATAATAATAATAATTACTATTATTATTATTGTATTGGGCAAGTAAAATGTTTTAAAAAATCCCTACTGAGCGCAAGCGTGTGCTGCGACTGTATATGACCACCAATCTGTTCATGCATATCCTTGCAGTGTCCCTGCTCTCTGGTGTTACTGTAGTTGAGAGTAACCCTTTGGCTCGTTTGGAATTCTGATACACTTTGAGGTCAGCACAGAGAAGTTCAGAGGATCTAAAACGAATGGAGTTAATCCTCCACCCCAGGGCATTCCAGAAAAACTCGAAGGCTGGGAGAGTGTATTTGTCCTGGAGACACTATCTCAGGGAAGAAAGGCCAGGGGATAAGCTCAAGTCAATCAAATTTCTGCAATGTCATGCCTCATTACTTGTTGATATTGATTCGTCGGCGTCAACATAAGCAGCATTAACATTAGTCAGCCTCAAAAAGGGAATAAACGAGCCAAAATGAGTTAAAACCACATTAAATGTGCATCGCAATTGATTTTCTGGCATTGAGCAATGAGCAAAAATGGAAAAGGTAAAAATAACACTAAAATACAGATAAAAATAGATTATATTTAATAAATAATGGTTGTTACTGTATGTCCATCCCTGAACGATCAGTATTCTGAGCTGGTCTGAACTAAAGGAAGCTAAATGCTTCGTGTTTTTTTCCTCCAGACCATTTTTTCGGCCTGAGGCATTTTATCCTTCTTTAATTGCCCTTTGAGATAGGCCTGATCAATCCGATGGCCTGGATCCCAGCTGTGTGCTACTATTAGCTGGGCTTTGAAGATGTGCTCTGAAAGGGGCCTCACATTCATCATCTAATTCATCTAAAGGTTATTCAGATAGACCGGACAGTGGATGGCCTCCAAGAACTGCCTTTTTCGTTGTTGTTGTTGCTGCCTGAGACGATTTTCGTGGTGCCAGCGCTCAGGGCTTATTAAAGAGCCAATGAGATGGGCCTAAGATACCTGTGGAGTTAGCCGTAGCATTATCGCTAGGGTCTCCGAACAAATCCAGATGTTATCGCAGGACTGAGGTACTTTCCAGAGGTCAGAACCCAAATGCTGTGAAGGAAAAATTTCTCTTTCCCTCTTTCAGACACACACACACAAACTCACCATGCAGATAAATAACCTAGAAACACAAAATATTGAGCTGCTCGTTCAATCTTTGTCACAATCTCCATCAGGTACCTGTCATGCATTCTGAAGAGCACTCAATGAAAGTGGCCCACAATCTCTCACAGAGTGTGGCAGAGCTAAATGCTTCACCGAAAAGAGGGCAAGATGCTTTCATATCACACAAAGTGAATGCCTACGGTCAATATCCATAATAAACTGCCAATGACCTAAAGATATAACAACAGAGTCTGACCACAGAAACCACAGTTAAATCAAGGATGGCTCGTTAGTTAGATCTTTCAATAAACCAAACTGTGGTTTTTATGTACAATACCAGCCTAAACACATTTCAGGATAAATTTCCACAGCAGTTGTGCCACTTTTGTACAATATTTCAGTGCAAAAACCTGCATCTAATCACTGTCAATGTCAAGCTCAGTGCTATTAATATTGCAGATTGCAGTGGTGTAGCCTACACAAGCCAGCACTCAAAACTGACTTGCAGGATGGGAATTGCACTGTGCAAATAGCATTCAGCACTAATTTTGTTGCTGTGTTTGTGCCTTTACCTCATTTACATAATTATTATAGTGTATCGGGTCCTAAAACAATGTAATCAGTACATACAAACACAAGCCACAATCAGTGGACGCAATTCATTCTTACTGAATTTTTCACAAACTTAATCTATACAACTGCCAAATTAAATAAATTAATAAAGAATATAATAAGAATAAAGAGAGTTATAAGCCTATTCCCGGAGTCCTCTAATGAATATTTAAAAATAAAATAAATTAATAATAATTAGAATATATTAGCAAGAATAATAATTATACACATAAATTATTTAATAAAGAAATGCTGTTGACAACCACCGCCAACTAAAACCAGGAAATATAAAACGTCAACACTGCTCTATAATTGTGCTTAGTTCATTTAGAAAACAACTATATGTGGCTGACTCACCAATACTTTTAAGACACAAGAGGACCGATACAGAATCATGACCAACAGGGAGAGAGAAAGAGAGCAAAAGAGAGATACAAAGCCCAGAATCATATAGCGCGAGAGAGAACAACAGGCTCAAAGCCTCGGAGAGGTGGGGGCATGCTTCAGATTTTGATGGCATGCAAGTGGACACGCATTAGCAGCATCTCTGGGTATTTGTAAGGGCATAAGAGCCTCTCCACACAGCCCCTGGGAAGCTCTCACAGAGAGCAGCTCTGCCCTCTCCACTTCCACCCCCCGTTCCCTTCACAGTGTATCCTGAAGGGGGTCTGGAGAGAGCAGGGAGCAAATTACTCCTTCATTAAGAGATAGCCCTCCCTGTTATCATGTCCTTGTAATCCTTC